>VCAZ01000082.1:2172500-2328150 GCA_005784505.1 Bagarius yarrelli | reverse complement strand
AGAGACGAGAGAAAAAGAGAGCTGAGAAATAAAGGAAGCGTGGAGGTCGCCCCACCCCCTGGGGCGCATATGCGTGAAGAATGGTGAGACAACAAAACATACAAAGACTATTAAGACAAGAAAACAACCCCAAATGAACCGCCAAAGAACAAACACAGTATGCCCCCGAGAAGAGATATGGCGAGAAGTATCAATTATTAATCATCAAAGACTTGATCCATAGCAGATGAAAGTCAAGACTGAGCGTGGAAATAAGAAAGATGGAAGCCTGCAGAGACAGGAAAGTTAAGGAAGTAAGACAATGACGTAGCGGAGGAAGAGTATGCAGTGGCCACGAGGGAGGTGGTGGAATATAAGAAAGTTAAAATACACCTGAGATGGACTAGCGAGAAAAAACATGGAAACTGTTAAGGAGCCAGATTGCTGTGAACAAGGTCAGGAGATGTTAGTAGAAATGGGGAATAGAATATCATGCCACCGAGAACAGAGAGAATCGAAACCACACATATAGATGCTGAAAAAATGCTGAATGACAAACAACTTAAGCAGGTGGTAAAACTATCATGAAATACAAAAGAGGCCATCAATTGTCAGTTTCATTCTTGATGAAATAAGGCACTCATGAGCAGAGTTGCAAAGAGAAGAGGTGTAAAAGAATTAAAACAAGGAGGCATAGTGAAGAAAATACCCATCCTCATGAAAGAAAATAAGACTCGGAGCCAAAATGCAGAACTAAAGAGGGTTCTAAGCTGAAACAGAGGGAATCATATCACGTATCCTATAATAAAGGAGAAGAACATCATTACCCCCTGGACATTTATGGTGTAACAGGTTGATAACCGATTACCCAATGTTTGTGATGGGCCACAGAATGGATACACGATTGAGAACATACTGTGGACATCATTTGCCATAGGAGATATAAAGCAATACTTTCCAAGTATTGGGAAAAGCCAGAATGACTGAATACTCGACAAAGCAAACCTAAAAGAAATGGCGGACGCCACTCAAGATCAGAGGCCTTTGGGGGCCTACAGAAATAACATAGGGATGCGCGGAGAGCGGCCCTACCCAAAACAACGCTGATCCAGGACGAGTTGAAAAACTTAAGCTGGAAGACAGTGAAGGCATCACTCAATTCATCCTTAAATTACAAAGTGCATGGGGAGAAGAGATGGGTGCCCGCTGGAATGAAACAACTGCAAGTGAAACATTATTCAGATGATGCTGAAAATGGCAGGGCACTACCTACTGAAGTGCAAGATCAACTAGAAACAGTGGTAGGGCTGAGCTCAATGCCCTGGTCTACATTTGAAGCCAACGTGATTCATTACACTGAACTGCAACACCGAAAGAAGGAAAAAGAAGCAAGAAAGACAGCCGAAAACTTACTAATGCAGCTCCATAAAGCCCAGTTGGGAGAAGAACTAACACAAAAGTAAAACAAGAACAACAAGAAAAGAAGAAGGAGACGGCTGCTAAACAAGCAGCTCTTTTGGTGGCAGAACCTCAAACACAAACAGCAGCACCACAGCCACCACAAATTGTGAACCAAGCAGCACCTCAGTCTCAAGTAATGTATCAGACATCACCTTACCAAGTTCCGAGGGCATCTGAAGGGTACCAAATGGAAACCTATGCCACAACCACCACAAAGGTGGGGCCAACACAGGGGCCGTGGAGGAAGAGGAATGTTTATGGGACGACCCACCTAGAAACAAAATGATGCGTGGAGCAAGGTGCTGGAAACTGTAATGATCCACGACATTTGATAGAAATTGTCCCACACATGCAGCAGGATGTAGAAGGAAGCTCTAAAATGGGCCACCAAGAGATGGAGACTCAGGCGCAGTACCAACAAAGAACAGGAAACTGGACTGGTCAATGGATGGGACCACAGCAGCGGGAAGAAATGCCAGTGCCGCCTGGGGGAGGCCTGATGAGGCCTAAGATGCCCAGAGGAGCCTGTGGGGGAGCTGATGCAGTACACCACCTCGCTGCATCCTGCACAAGAACCAACAATCCTGGCAGAAATTGGGAGTGAGTTGACAACATCATTCCTGATTGATACAGGCGCAACATTCACTAGTATAGGTAAAGAAGGCTCTAAGCTCCCCCTCTCCCGTAAATCAATTAAAGCAGTGGGCTTCTCGGGACAAACGCAGACATTACGATTTACAGAGCCTCAGGATATAACAATTGAAGGACTAACAGTACAATCACCCTTACTTTATTCACCAGATGCACCAGCAAATCTTCTAGGAAGAGATGTACATTGTGGTCCCATAGGAGTGTGGGTCACACTTCCAGAACCTCTTGTTCATCAATGTGTGGTCAAGGAAAAAGAAAATGAACATTGTACATTCGACAAAGCATACTGGTTGGAGCTGGAAAACAAAACATCAACACAACTGTGGAAAATGTACACAGATTGGAAACCATGGATAACATATATGCGACCAGACTGCAAAGAAGCAAGAGATCCCTGGCATTGCACACTGATGTATGATAAAGGAGGACAGAATGAAGAATATGACTGTCTCTGGACTGAACAGACAGAGTGCCGAGCATACAGTATAAAGATAACTGACATTGTAATTGGGCAACAAGGAGTGGCAGCAAGAACAGAACTGCCACCAGAAATCAAAGACTGGTATCAAGTACAAAGTGCGACTCCGCATGTCACCCTGATGATCGGGCAAGGTTTTGAATCTAAAGATTTAGGGCAGATGGTTAGGGATGCAGGACAGGTGAGAGAGTGGACACCAACAAATAATCCCATTTATTCATCTATCCCCAGACAAAAAGTGCCTTAGAATATCACAGGTTACTACCGAACACATGACAGCCACACAAGTAATGATTAGCAGGAAAATGACAATCCAGGTAGAGGCAGAAGCAGAAGCACAAATGTCCCAACAGACAGAAGAACAAGAAATAACTGAACAAGAGGTTCCAGAAGAATTATGGACAAAACACCAAACAGATGTAGGGCTAGTAAAATCAGCAGGGCTAGTGAAAATACAGACAAAACCAAATGTGAAATTGCCTTATCAAAGACAATATCCACTATCGCAGCAAGCATTGAGTGGCATCAGGCTTACAATATAAGGTTTAGTAGAGGCAGGAGTTCTGATTCCTACTAAAAGCCCTTGCAACACTCCAATCTTTCCAGTAAGAAAACCAAACTCAGATAAATGGCGTTTAGTGCATGATTTAAGACCAGTAAACCAAGTGGTAGTGGCTGAAACTCTGGTGGTACCAGATCCGCATAGACTATTGTCAAATATTCCTAATGGAACAAAATGGTACATGGTCATAGATTTGTGCTCAGCATTTTTTAGTATTCCATTGCACCCTGAGTCACAGTCTCTGTTTGCTTTCACTTATGAAGGAAAACAGTTCACCTACACTAGATTACCACAAGGCTATTGTGAAAGCCCGTCAATTTTTAATCAGGTGCTAGCTCGAGATTTGGCTAATCTGCATATCTCAAGTTGTTTTCTTCAATATGTGGACGATCTTCTAATATGCAGTCAGACAAAAGAACAGTGTTTACAAGATTCGGTAACTGTTTAAAAACATTGGCACTAAATGGACATAAAGTGAGTAAAGATAAACTTTAATTTTGTAAACAGAAAGTTGAATATTTGGGACGTGTTCTTGAAGGAACAATGTGTAAAATATCACCAACACATATTGAAGCAATTCGAAGTGCTCCGAAACCCCAAACTGACAGACCATGGATATGTGATTTTGCAGTAAAAGTACAACCATTAAGAGACATGATAAAAGCGGCAGACCAGACTAAACCCTCTAACTTGGACAACAGAGGGAGAGGCGTCATTTGAATTAATTAAAGGTGTATTAGCTACAGATTCAGCGCTAGCTAGCCCAGATTACACTAAACAGTTTCAGCTCTACATATCAGAAAGAAGAGGGTTCGCATCAGCAATTCTGATACAACAAAAACAAGGAATGGGGAAACAACCCATTGCCTATTTCAGTACAGCTCTGGATAATGTGGAGAAGGGAATGCCACCATGTTACCGTGCTGTAGCGGCTGCAGCATTCGCACAACAATTAGCGTCAACAATTACCATGGGTCACCCAGTAACCCTATATACATCACATGCATTGCATGCTCTGTTGACTAGTCAAAATTTTGTAATAACAAATGCTAGATGAACTGGCTATGATGTAATACTATCAGCACCAGAATTAACTATTGAAAGGTGTAGTACAATCAATCCTGCTGATAGAATGGTGTTACCAGATGATGGAACCCCACACGTGTGTAGTGAAGAGTCAGAAAAATATTTAAAAGCACGAGCGGACTTAAAACCAGAACCACTGGAAAATGCTACATACATTTTCTTTGTGGATGGCTCATGCTATCGCACAAGTGAGGGCATTAAAGCTGGATACGCAGTTATGCAATACGTTAAAGAAACAGATTCGTTTACCGTTGTAGTAAGTGAAGCAGTACCACAGCCATGTTCCGCACAATTGGCGGAAATAAAAGCCCTAACAGCAGCATGTAAGTTCGGAGCAGGACACGAATGTAAATTTACACAGACTCAATGTATGCGTATGGAGTTTGTCACGCCTTTGGAGCAATTTGGGCACAAAAAGGTTTTTCACGGGCAGATGGATCAACAGTAACTCACGGGCTAGCAATAGGAGAATTACTAAACGCTTTGATGCTACCTAAATTATTAGCTATTGTTAAGTGCATGGCACATAAAAAGGATAATTCAATCGTTACTAGGGGTAACACTGCAGCGGATGAAATGGCTAAAAAAGCAGTGGTAGGGAACGCTCATGTAATGGCACTAATGCAGAAAGAAGAGCAATCTCCAGTACAAATGAACGTAACAATAGATGATAACAGGCAGTACCAAGAGACAGCAAGTTTGGAAGAACAAACAGTTATGAAAAAAGTGAGGGGCTGTATTAGACCCTAACACAAGAGTCTGGAGAAGTTGTGATGGAATTTGTGTAGCTCCGACTGCTCTTCTTCCACTGTTAATAAAAGATACACATGGGGTAGATCACTGTAATGAAAGGGAGGTTGCAACTAAAATCAGAAAAGAATGGTGGTCACCATATTTGGCAGCACTTAGGATTTGTGAAATTTGTGCAACACGAAATGTACGTAAGCATTTTATAGCTCCGATAAGTCACATTCCGCAACGATAAGGGCCATTTAAACATCTGGTGATGGATTTTGTTGTCATGGTGGAAAGAAAAGAGGGAAAAAGATACATTTTGGTGATAGTGGATCGATTTAGCAGATGGGTGGAAGCAATTGCTACGGCAAAAAACAATGCGACAAAAGTGGCTAAATTTCTGTGCAGGGAAGTGATCCCAAGATTCGGAATACCAGATAAATTAAGTTCAGACAATGGTGCTCATTTTGTGAATGATGTAATTAAGGCAATTGCAGAAGCACTGTGTGTGAAAAGACATATGGGTTGTGTCTATCATCCCCAGTCACATGGAATGGTAGAAAGAGCTAATGGAGTGCTAAAAGAGAAAGATTTGTGCAGACACAGATTTGAATTGGGTTCAAGCACTGCCGTTGGCTTTAACGAAGATGCGCACACAAACTAACCGAAACACACATCTAACCCCACATGAAATGTTAACAGGTCATCCAATGTCTGTTCCAGTGGTTAGGGAACCTTATGAAGGTCCTCCATTGGAACAGTTGGAGGGAGAAATGACTAGTTATATGCAACAACTGACCAAAATACATAGAACTTTGTGTTCACAGGTGAAAGAAGCAGTACATGGTGTACAGGTGAAAGAGGAAGCACCATTGGTGGAACCGGGAGACTACATTTATATAAAGCTGTTCGAAAAGAAAAACTGGAAGGATCCCCAGAGGGAGGGTCCGTTTAAGGTTGTAGCAGCAACAACTACTGCAGTCAAAGTAGAAGGTGGGGAACACTGGTACCACCTCAATCACTGCTGTCACGCTCCAGTGCCAGGTCAGGAACAGGCCAGGCCAAGAACAACAAGACTCGAACTGATACGAACACTGACAGACAGCGGCAACGATTTAGACAAACCAGGTACCTCAAACAGGAAGGGACCAGAGCACTATACACGAGCAAAGGAAAAGAAAAGAGAGGCCAGACGTGCCGCTGAACAAGAAAAAGGAGAGGACGTTCAGTCCACTACTGAACCAACAAAAACTATGAAAGGACAGACCACGCAAGAAGTTACTGAACAAACTAATTTAAGTCAGTCAATTGAACAAGTTGCAGGGCCTAGTGGAATAATTAAAGAACAAAGCGACAAGCCTGGTAAAACAACTAAACGTGAGCCTCAAACAACAGAGGATCAAACACACACAGCAGGTCCAGAAGAAGTGACTGTAGATTTACCTGAAGAAGTTTTAGATTACAATCCAGGTCCAGAATACACACTAAGTCCATTTACAACACTTGATTCGGCATTGGCACAAGAACTATTTCCAGGGGTAAAAGCTCTAGTAGAATAAACGCTTAAAATGGCCCTAAATATTAAAAGATGACCCACAGGCAAAGATTGGCTAAAAATGGTAGCAGCATCATTGTTATATGTACTGTTCCTATTCAAATCAAATTGACTAACTATGCCTTAGCCCAAACTGATGCATCAAACAAAACACTGATTGACTTAGATAAACCAACAAACTCCAGCCTCAAATTGATTAATGATACTGCATACGTGCAACATCCTAAACGTGCTGCAAAAGGATAGACTGTAGCTGACTTAGAGGAACTGGTTATAACTAATCATTATATCTGCGCAATGAGCATGCTGACAGCTGTGTATACAGACCAAAAGGTCCCTGACAATTACTCAACCCTAGCCTTGTACACTGTTGTATTCAAAGGATCACCTATGCCCGTACCATCATCAGTTTCGAAAACCGGGTGGTATCATATAGATGCCTGGAAAGAGAGAGCTGCATGGGCATCGGACAGATTATACTATGACATTAGAGATCCAAGTACCAATACCAGTAAAGCGTAATGCCCATGAAATTAAGACTAAACGGGTGACAGTGACAGGGTATCCAATGAATGACATATGTAAAGCTGTTCTTCCCTTATGGAACTTTGGTGTAGAAAATAATCGTACATTTCGTAACGTGATTTACAATGAACTATTTAATGTAACAATATACCCAACACAATGGCAGAAAGGAAAATGCGCACAACGAATTATTATTGATCTTTGGGCTAAATGTACCCTAGAAAAAGGAGGTGTGTGTAAACCACTGATAAAGTTACCACAGTGGGGAAATAACTGGTTCACCCCTGACATAGTTGGTCTGATGAATGTTGCCTCGGTAAATTTAGGGTCTACAATTCAGAAGGAGGTACAAGTAGATACAAATCTGTATAAACAATGGCTTTATGACACTGCTTGACAAGTAACTAAAAATAACACATGTGTGGTGTGCCACAGGCGTGACCAAAGTCCACTAAGGGCAATGCCAACTCGTGGCCTGAAAGAATGTAGTAAGCCACCCTATAATATCAATAACTTATGTCCGGCATTTTGTTTATTAGGATCAGCAGCTAAGTCCCATGGAGCGGAATGGATGCGTAATCATAGTTCCTCGTGCACTTTCCATCCTGCTAACACACAAAGTAATGAAAATATTCAGATTCAAAAACAGTCAGGCCAAATCTTTCCATTGTGCATTCGCTCCCAAGGGAACAAATTGGTCGGTTCTCTCCCAAATGATGTGTGTGAAGAAAACTTTGGTGGGAAAGTACCCATCTGTCTATGTTAGACCTAGTTGTGACAATAAGAAAACTAAATGCCACTTGGCTAAACCAGTTAGAATGGCTATACAAAGCCTCAGCGCTGGTACGCTGCCCATAGCTGATGTATTTTGGTATTGTGGTATACTGTGGTAATGCAAGTGCTCCCACATCTCTGGCATGGAATATGTGCCCCAGTGGTATTAGAAGGGAGACTGACTGTATTTCCACTGGATGATGAGAAAATTGCAGCACTATTGGTGTCATCAAACACTAACAGCCGTTCTGAACAAAGAGAACCTAACACTCAACTAAGACACAAAAGAAGTGTGGCAGAGGTAACTAAATTTGTAAAAGAAATAGGTGGGAATGCTACTTACAATAAATACTTAAAACCAGGTAAGACTACTGAAATTGAACAATGGGGACCAGATCCTAACATATATGTAGACTGGAGAGGAATACCAGTTGGCGTCCCGGAAGGCCATTATGCACAAAAACTATCTTCTTCTGGAGCGTTGACTTTCTTCCTTCCACATGTCCAAGTAGCACGTAATCTTAGATGGATCAATTATATATGGTACAATCAACAACGCTTTATAAACTATACAATAGCTGCCCTCGGTCTAATCTTAGAACAGTTGCATGCTACCACTATGATGACAGTGCAGAACCGATTTGCACTAGACATGATGCTTGGGCCAGAACAAGAAGTTTGTCATATGTTTTAGCAGGAATGCTGTACCATTGTTCCATCAAATACAGGCCCAGCTGGACCTGTTAACCTACTACTTTTCACAATTAACTGATGTACTCTTCTATGTAACCATTTTATTGTGTTATCACTGAGGTGACCTTGGTGAGAAAACTCACTGTCGCGTAAAAATGCGGGCAGAATGGGAATTTTCCCTCAGCATTGGCTATGTGAGGGTTTTTCGCCCACTCCTAGTTCACCCTTCTTGAGATTGAGCAAATATAGCAGTCATTCACTGTTAACAGTTATGGGGGAATTATGTTGGTTGAATTATAATTTTATTGATTTTGGGTTAAATTACACTGGATTTTATTTTGATGTTGGTTGGTTTTGGGTTAAATTACACTGGATTGTATTTTATTGATGTTTGTATTACACTGGGTTTTTCAGTAGATGTTAATGGTTTGGTTTTTTAATTTAATTGATTCGTAGTTTGATAAACTTAATCTAGGAGGGTCTTAGACCCTTACACTATATAGAGTGATGAGGGGATTTAGGATTAGTTTCTGTTTATTTTGTTTTTAGTAAATGCATTCCGTGACGATTATCCTGATAGACATGAAACAGTGATCGATGTGTTACTGCTGGGGAGGTGGAGGATTTGGAGGAACAAGTTGCCTTGGCAACACAAAGGACTTTCGTGCTTGTTTTGAACTGCAAATTAGTTTTTTGTGGCAAACTGAATTTGATTCGAGGTTCTAGTGGATGAGATTTTATTACTTTAGTGCATAAAGCAGCTTGACTGAAGAGACAGCTCACTGTAGCACTTTTCATTAAATATAATTAGCTACTCATTCAGCAAAGCTCATATACACACAGACTGAACACTGAAGACCTCTATAGAAATAGTAGCGGGTTTATAAATCTATACATAATATATATATTAAAAAAAAGATTTTACTACAACTGCAGCTTAGTAAAGCTTAAAACTAGCGTTATTATTGTTATTTATGCCCCAAGTCCAACAACCAAACAGATGTAATGTCTTTACTGTAAACACACCACAAACAAAAAACCCGGATGGCCCGCTACAGTTTGGCCCACTGAATTTTGAAGTACACAGTGTTGTCTAAACACTATCAGAATCACTGACCTACATTTACAACCTAAATTCTAATATTTGTTCCATTAAATTGTATTAATTTATTCCAACAGTTTATTCTCTTCATTTCGTAGTGTTTTCTCTTGCTGCAGGCACTGCTTCCAGTACGTGGATGTGGATGTTAGATTTTTTTGTCCAATCAGATTTTAGTTTCTATGTGCTGCCATGTTAATCTAATCTGCCTTCAGAATCAGTAGCGCTGCCCATGAAACTTACACTATATTAGCAGTGCAGATTGATCACTGGTTAATATTATTATATATTATGTTTCTTTAACCAATCAGATATTTTAATTCAACTCTCAAGGCAAAGCATTTTCAGTCCTCCAATTTATCTGATTGAACAGAGTAAATTCTTACAGTCTATAGCACAGACTAGCAAAACTCGTCCGTACAGTTAAATTAGAATTTTTACTCCCACAATGGCTGACAGTGAAGAAGAAATTTATTCGGTCTTGGACAAACTAAAAAATACATTTTTAAGGCAGATTTGTCTGTAAAAGTTATAGATGGTTATGAAAGTTCGGTACCCTGAAGGTAACTAGCTTGTCTCAGCGCGGGAAAGAGTTTATTCCCCACTTCCAGACCAGCGCCGCCGACCGCTAACACTGACTTACAGCCTTTAAATGTCTGATATATTTTATTGATATCTGTAATGTTTTTGTCATGTTATTGATTCTGAACTGCTCTTGTCACAAATCTCCACCGAGGCGAGTTGTATGATAGAACCCAAGTACAGTTTAATTACAAAGTGATATACCATTTATTTAAACTTACCTTAACAAGACATAGCATAAACACTAGGCAATACAACAAACATGAACTTGACTTGACTTGAACACTAGCATAAACTCAGACTCACCCGCAGAGGTACACAAACAACAAATCACAAAGACACAAGGCTACATAGGACTATATATACGTATATTCACAGGACTACCAAGGAAGACATTAACTAAACGGTAGTCACTTGAACACAATAATCAACACATGACCGAACAAAGCAATAAAAACACAAGGACAAGGGAATCACATGACAAGGACATACCAGGAAGTGAACAAAGAACAAGAACCCCAAAACAAAGCATGAACTTAAACATAACCATAAACCAAGAACATTAAAACATGAAACAAGATAAACATAAAACATGAACATCGCTAGCATAACCAAAACCTTACAGCTCCAGATGTTGTAGGTGGTACAGTTGTGGTTGTAGTGTAGAGGTTTGGAGTTGTGTGTTAACGGGTTTCTTGCTTTAATAAAAATGGTTTTTATCCTCAATATGTGAAACGTCTCTCTGTCTGTAATTCCACACCGTGTTATATGGTGTGTTTGTTTAGTATTGATGTGTTTCTATCATTGTGATGTGATAGTGGTGGTAGTAAGAGGTGGATCAGTCGGGTAAATCCACACTGAATGCCCAGCTACCAAATGCACCGCCCGTCACTGGAAGTAGATATAAGATAAACGTTTTGGCAGACGTTCTTATCCAGAGCGACTTACATTTATCTCTTTTATACAACTGAACAATAGAGGGTTAAGGGTCTTGCTCAGGGGGCCAACAGTGGCAACTTGGTGGTGCTGGGAATCGAACCCAAAATCTTTGGGTTGCTAGTCCAACATCTTAACCATAAAATATATGAATAATGTATCAAAAACATCATAATGGATTATAATGAATTAGAATAAAATCGGTGACACACTGTTGACCAAACCTGCCATATTAATTTACACACCATAAATAAACTATAGCTGAGACTTCAGTGAATGACTTTAGATCACCATCTTGTGGTAAAAATGTATTTCATTATATCCCGTGATCTGTGTTGTATTTTTCCATTAGATTTTTTGTTTGTGTGTGAAGCGTTGGTATGCATGACCAAAAAAAAAACTTCAGGAACAGACTGAGGTATTCTATCCGAACTGATACACACCATCTCATAAAAACAAACTATTTGCAAGTAGAATGCGTCATCATAAAAATATTCACTGATATCACACTGTCACAGTTAGCCCTCTTTTCTGTTTTAGCATTTTAAGAGATTTTTAATATAAACTTTTAGTGACACAAACCCACTGTGACAGACCCACACACACACACACACACACACACACAGCTATCAGGGAAAATGTGCTTTGTAAGATTTCTTTCTCTGGTGTCACCATGGCTCCGCTCTCTTGTTGCCTGGCAACCCTGTGCGCCTTTAATCTGAGGTGAATATGGATGAGTTTTCTCATTGTGAAAACTTTTACAGCTAAAAACCAAACCAAACCAAAAAGCATTCTGTAAACAGACTGATGTAAACAATTAGCGCAGAATGAACAGATGGGCTGTGCTAATAGAAACTCCATATAACTTCAGTACTCATTACAAACATGATGAGCAGAAAAAGCATCCCAGAACATTTAACAATTCCACCTTAAGGTTGCCATAACAGCAGATGATTACTTCAGGTTCTGCTCCTGTTTTCTGCCAAGTGTTACTATTACCAGGTGTTAATATACAGGCCAGTCTTAATTTATTAAATTTTATTTATTTATTAATAATGTAGTAGAAAGATAAATGATATGCCACATGATATTATTGAATGTACTTAGTATTAATAGTATTCATAAGAACCCCCTTGCACTTTTTGGCAGCAATCTTTCCTTTGAGAGCTTCACATTTCTAGTTTTTGTAAAAAAGCATTTTATCATCTTAGAAATATATCTAAACTACGACCTATGCTCTCGAGCTTAAATGCAGAAATTTTAGTTCATACGTTCATGACCTCAAGATTAGTGTAAGGTTCTTGTTTCATGTTTTGTTTGTGTTAGCTTAGCTTGCTAGCTAGCTAACTCTGCTGTGCTAGCTAAGCTAGCATCTGTCATGTTTTGGTTTTGTTTACTTCCTGTTTTGTCCCCTTGTCTTCCTGTCTTGTGATTCCCCTTGTCTCTGTGTCTCGTTCTTATTGGTTTGTTTGGTCATGTGTTCATTGGTTTAGGTGTGTCTTGTTTAGTTAATGAGTTCTTTGTGTATTTATAGCCCCTCTGTCTGTCTTGTCTTTGTGGATGATTGTTCTCTGTACGTTCCTGCGTCGTTCCTGCGTCGTTCCTGCGTCGTTCCTGCGTCGTTCCTGCGTCGTTCCTGCGTCGTTCCTGCTACTGCATGTTCCTGCTACGTTCCTGCTATAGTGTTTGTATATAATCACTTTGTAATAAATCTGCACTTGGGTTCTAACTCTGTTTTGCCTCAGTGGTCTATCCCTTACAATTAGACTATTGTAACGCTTTACTCGGTGGGTTGTTCTGAGTTCTTACTAAACAAAAACCAAAAATATGATCATATTAGCCTGGTTCTGTCAGCACTGCACTGGCTCCCTATTAAATATCCAATAGATTTTAAAATCCTGTTAATTACTTATAAAGCCCTGGATGGTTTAGCACCTCGGTACCGGAGTGAGCTCCTATGGTAATAAAAGTCTTCCATGTCCGCTGCGCTCTCAGGACTCAGGCAACTTGATTATACCTAGAATAACTAAATCAACTGCAGGTGGCAGATCCTTCTCTTATCTATCACCCTAAACTTTGGAATAACTTACCTTGCACTGTTCGGGAGGCAGACACACTCTGCCAGTTTAAAACTAGATTAAAGACATCTTTTTAACCTAAAACTACACATAATACACACAATTATATTATTCAAATCTGTTTAAAAGGATTTGAAAGGAATAATGGCTGCAATAATCAGGTCAAACCGGAACCGGGAACACACCTCCAATAACACAGTGTATTTGTATATCATAAAGTCAATCAAATTGGTGTTTTAATGAATGTTTAATGATATCTTTTTTGATTTAATTCTGTAAAGCTGCTCTGAAACAATCCTGGTTGTTAAAAGCGCTATAGAAGTAAAGATGACTTGACTTTTTACGTTTGAATTTGTGCTTCATTTTTAATGTATGTGTGTTAATGTTTTACACTTTAATTGTACTTTTATACTTTTACTTTTATAATGTGTATTATGTCCATTGTGGCCATCTGGTCAAATACTGTATACAGAAATCAACTATATTTTACTTCTACTTTTAATTAACATGCAGACTGATATATCTGCATCTGTATGTTTTTAGCATCACCTCCAAGTGGCACCTCCATGGTTGGGGGTTTGCTTTGCCTGTTTGGGGGGGTTTCCTTTAGGTACTTGTGTGTGGTAGGCAGATAGGCATTTCCAAACAGTCTGTGGTGGATTATTTTTGCGCTCTCTGTCAGCTTGTATGATAAGCACTTAATAAATAAAAAAAAATAATAATTCTGCAAATTTTGGGCTACAATAAATACATAATGCACTTTTACAAAATATCTGTTTTTTACATGACCTCCATTGGTCGTTTATTTATGTTTGGCACTTGCTGTTCCAGTTGTACACACACAATGTTGGCCATGCCTCAGAGGCCCTAGTGTTCCCCAGTAGAGGCACCTAGTGGAAACCTGAAGGCCTAAAAAACAATTACTATTAATCAAGCTGTAATTTACCATCACCACCAACCCAATGAAAACAAAGAAATTAACATACAAAAATGCGGTCATTTATTTAGATTAAGAGTTAAAAGATCTGCTATTTTTAGTTTGCTTTGCCAGCAATAAGTTCATTTATATATAAATATAGCCAATCAAAAGTTCATAATGTAGATTAAATTCTAATGAACAGAAATGTATTAACATTAATGCTGTTTTCCAGTTATAATACGAACGCTCCCAAATTTACAATTCTTTATATAAATATAATATTTTTATATTTAACAATATAATATTGATATATTTGTATATATTTATAAATTGATATATTTATAGATATAATATATAATATTTTACATTAGTTAGGGCTTTTTAAAGTAGTATATTTACTATTTATCTTTTTAACACAATGATGTACAAAATTCTAGTGCAAAAATAAGCACTGATTTTATTAATTCATTCGTTCATCTTCTATACCCGCTTATTCCCTAATTTGGGGTCACAGGGATCTGCTGGAGTCTATCGCAGCCGTCTCTGAAAGGGTAAAGGAGGGGGACACCCTGGACAGGTCACCAGTCCATCACAGGTCCACACACACACACACTCACTCCTATGGATAATTTAGAATCACCAATCAATCTAACATACATGTTTTTGGACTGTGGGAGAAAACCGGAGTAAACACACACAAAAACAGGGAGAACATGCAAACTCCACACAGAAAGATCCCTGCAGGGGAATCGAACCCAGGACTTTCTTGCTATGTAGTGCTAACCACTAAGCCACCGTGCTGCCTATGTTATGAATTACACGCTATAATCTTTTACTTTAATGTCTATAATAATTTTAAAAATCTGCACCACAGAAATCTACACAGATCATGTGTACTGTCTCACTACAGAGGTGGAGCTGAGAAACTTTACTCTGAGTTTGGCGGCGTTTTTCGCTTTAGACGCTAGATGGCGGTAGAGTCTCTTTATGTCTAAACCACCACAATAAAGCGAAGAACTGGCAAATGTTGTTAATTCAGTGTTTTAGCACTGCTGCTTTGTGGACTTTGATTCTCTTTTAATAAAAAACGCGTCGGAATTTTTTTTGGGCGCAAAGACACAAGTTTGTTTTTTTGTATTCCGTAAAAAAAAGATATTTGTAAAGAAATTAACGCAACTTATTAACTTGTTAGCTAGTCATTATTTTTGCTAGCTTGTATTAGCTACACCAGTGTAAGTTAGCTACTGATCAGGAATATGGCGGAGAACGTAAACAGCGGAGCCGGTCTTCCTCCAGGAGATCCACAGCTAATCGCACTGATCGTGGAACATTTGAAGAATCGGGGTGTTTTCGACGAGTTTAGGAGGGACTGCCTGGCAGACGTGGACACAAAGGTGAAATTTACCTCACTAGTTAGCTAATGTGGCTAACAGCAGTGTTACTGAGAAGTGCGCTCAGGTTTGTCCCTTAAAAAAAAAGACTTATTGGAGGTCCAACAGGGACAAAATGTGAAATTCGACCTGCTCGGGGGTGTAAATATGTTAAGATGTTTATAGGGACACATTGCGTTGGACTCCACTGTGGGGTGGGATGGGATGTCAGAAATGTGGCCCACGAGCCAAAAAAATAGTTTAGAGTTTATGATTATTTACATTCTTAGTGGTTAAGGTGTTGGACTGATACCAGAAAGACTGTGGGTTCGATTCCCAGCACCACCAAGCCACCACTGTTGGGCCCCTGAGCAAGGCCCTTAACCCCCAGTTGCTCAGAGTTAAATGTACGTGGCTCCGGATGAGGGTGTCTGATAAATACTGTGAATGTAATTAATCTCAGTAAAATCAGATGTGATTGTTGGTTAAAGTTGATGTTGAGGACATTAAACTGCGTTTCTGTCGTTTTTTTACAGTGACTTTATCATCTTCAGCCTATAATAATGATTTAACGAGATGTTTTAATCAAAACCCTTTTTATTATTAAGGATTATTTCATATAAGCTCCTTAACCAACACTTAAAACACACAGCAGACATTAAAAAAAACACGTTCAATAATAATTGCTTCATTATTGACCTCCGAAAACACACACCGTCTGAGTTATTTTGATGTGAAACCGTTAATGGGATCATCTAACTGAACTGATGGACGGGATAAAGTGGTGGTTAGTGGTTAAGGTATTGGACTGATACCAGAAAGACCGGGGTTCCACTGTTGGGCCCCTGAGCAAGGCCCTTAACCCCCAATTGCTCAGCTGTATAATAGAGATAAATGTAAGTTACTCTGGATAAGGACGTCTGCCAAATGCTGTAAATGTATTACAAGTATTTATAGGAATAGTAACCCAAGTAAAAGTATCCAAATATTTACTCAAGTAAGTGTATAAAAGTCTCCGATGGAAAATCTACTCCAGTTATTAGTTACTCGTTTCTTCTGATTTGATCGACACGAAGCAAAAAACCCTGAATTTCAATCTACTTGGCGAGTTTTTACATCCCGTCCCCTCCAAAGTCTCTCTGTTCTGATTCTATAAACCAGATTAAAGTAAAGTAAAGTCAGTCCCAGTCCTGTGATGGACATTAACATCGCATCACCTGTCCTTTACAAACACACACCGATTATTTTTAAGCAGTTAAACTCTACCTTTTAAGATCAGTTCCTCCAAGTAAATAAGACACACACACACACACCCAACCAAAAAAATAACCCAACCCGGATGACTGGGGTGGAATAATAAATCGTGTGTTTTTTATTTTTGAGTAGAGGTTAAAACTAAACCAATAAAACTGCTTTAGTAAATAATCTGCTAAAGCTGGTAGACTCAGGCCATTAAAACTCACCCTAAATCTTCACCTAAATGATGTCTATTTTCTTTCTTTACTACTCTGAGCTCATGTGTACATAAATTTACCCGACAGCAACTTTTATAGTGACTAGCATCTAATCGTACCAGCAAAAATATCTGGCAACCCTAATCTGTTTGGAATATGGGTGTGTTTGTTTTGATGCTTTCAAATGAAAAAAAATCGCTCAGTTAATGAAAAGAGGAGGAGTTAAAAACCTCGAATGTCACGCAGTCTATGATATTAATGAAGTTTCTTATCTGGATAAGACACGTAAGGCGCCGATCGAGTGTTTACAATAAAGGGATTTCCCTGAATTGATTAAATTGTCTGTAACTGTGAACGAACAGACAGTGATGAACAGTTACAGTCTGAACATTTGTGTGTGTATAATAAACGATTGTCTCATTTCTCTTTTGTCTCTTTTCAGCCAGCTTATCAGAACTTGCGGCAGAAGGTGGACAACTACGTAGCTAGTCACTTAAGCACACAGGAGTGGAGTCCCTCAATTAACAAGAACAAGTGCCCAATAATCTCCGGCAGAGTGTCATCCAGTAGTCAAAACCTCAAGCACTACATTTTTAATCCAAATAAACCAGTGCAGCGTTTCACCGCGTGTTTCACATGCCAGCTAATCAGTAATGACATTTACTTATTTATTGTTAAAAACTTCTGTCTGATTGTAACTAAGGCTGTTACAATTATTAAATAATCCTATGATCGCAATGATTTTACCTAACTGTGATCTTTGAATCCAACTGCAATTATTGCACACTTTTATTAGTCACTAGGGGGAGCTGTAGTAATAGGATGTACTGGAATAAACCGGTTTTATTAAGTATAATGTACAGCATTTACATTGGAGATCAGACGACTCCACTTGTTAACGCGCAGGTCTGACTAGCTATCGAGTGAGACTCGGGATGCTCGGCGGATGTTACGCCGTTCACTCTGGAGTTTGTTACGCTAACTAGCGGTTGGGGGTCTGAAGCTGCTCGTAACCCGAATTTTAGCTCTCAAATCAAAGCAAAAAAAATCGCCCGAATACGACTCATACCTCGGAAAACTCGTTAGTTGGGACACTCAAAGCTACCAGTCAAAGGTATGTGAATTAATGCAGTTATTTAACATTCTTTAAAAAAAAGTACATCCCATAATGGGATGTAACGTCATTCATAAGCCGCTCAAAAGCTTCAACTACATAATGAAAAGCTGGTCACGATTTTGTTTGTAGACAGAACACACACTCCAGTGTCACCTAGCTGAGGATGGGTTTCCTTTTAACTTTCATGTGTTTTTTTTTTTTATTTTCTTAAGTATAATGCTGACCTGTGATTCTCACAGTAACTTAAATGTTTTATTATTGTATAGTATTAACTGCAGAATGTTTTCCTGTGTCTTGTAGGTCTGGCATGTTGGAGTCTGGTGTGGACCGAATTATAACTCAGGTAGTGGATCCTAAACTGAACCATATTTTCCGGCCACACATTGAGAAAGCAATCCATGACTTCCTGTCCTCCGAGAAAAAAGAAGGAGTGTTAAATTCATCCTCTGAGACCGAGCCGCAGGACGGCAGCACAACAAAGGCACTATAAGGTTAGGAAATGAATGTACTTCAATCACCACCATCACATTACATACAGCATGAATTTATCTGATATTCATCTTATAACTTTAATAACTTACACATCAAATCATGCTTATTAAATGATTTTCATCTTTTTAACATTGCTTTATCTCTCTGTTTTCCACAGTTTTATCATTTAGGTAAAAAAAAGCCAGTTTTTTGGATTATGAGGTTCTGGAGATTCGGCGTCATTTATTGAGGAACTACACGGAAATTGGATTAAACTTTGTGTGAAGATGCTCCGATTGAGCTAAAGACCTTGTCTGTCATCATATAAAACACAAGACGAGGAAACGATCCGAACATAAGCCTGCACAACGTGTGTGAAAGCGTCTATAACATTAGCATGGAGTAAAAGAAGAGTGGAATATTTTGTTACAATGATGTCATGTAAATAACTTTTTTTGTGAAATGCTTCCTTTTCTTGTAACAGGGTATGAAATGCTTCTAGAAATAAATATTGCATATGAAAATTGTCTGTCCTGTTATATTGTCTGAAATTGTGCTTCAGAAGCATTCTTGCAGATTCCATTTTGTTGGTGGGAACCACACAATTGAATGTCTGGCCCTTGGCCTACTGCTGGATTCGTCCAGGATTCCTTTCAGTGATGACATCCTGGTAAAGATCCTTCCCTTTTTTTTTTTATAAATGGACATTAAGTATGAGTGTGAGTGCTTATGAAAGTTCACCGTGTTCTTTTCAGAATTGGTGTCAAGTGATAGGATCTGTTTGGGAATGAAAGCCTTTAGTACTCTGAGTTCCACTCGTTGATATGGCGAGACCTTTCAGGAAAGCGTATGTGTTCTTTCTTTATAGAAGGCACATAGTGTTCTTCCACTGGGATGAAGGTCTGCAAGTTTGTCTTATGTCTTTCATCACCATTCTTGTGGCTTACAAGTTTGTGCACAGTTGCTATTTAAATAAGTAAACACATTTTTTCTTGGAAATATAAGATGAACAAAACAGTCTATTGCTCACAGTGGCTGTTATTAGACAATGTGAAGGGGAAAATGAGCCATAACATGTGTTCAAATTATGGCTAGAAAAGATTCACTCATGCTATAGATACGAATTTATCATAGGATGTAGGGTGAAAATTTCCCTTCACTAAAACAGGGCAGGATAATACCCCTGTGCACAAAACCCCTGAGCTCCATGAGCACTTGGAATTAGGGCTGTCACAATTATCGCAATTTTTTAAACGATTAGTTGTCAAAGAAATAATTGCGATTATGACGAATAATTGTTTAATTTAAGGCTTTGACAATTAATAGTCTGTAAAAAAACAATTAAGTATTTAGAAAAATCAACTCAAAGTATTTTATAATTGCTCCAATTTGTGCCTGATTAACTACCAACTATGATTCCCAGCTCCACCAGACTACCACTGCTGGGCCCCTGAGCAAGGCCCTTAACCCCCAATTAGCTGCTGAGATCCCTCAGTTGTATAAATGAGATCGCTTTGGATAAGGATGTCTGCCAAATGCTGTAAATGTACTACAGCTCCTCCTAGTGGATAATAAAAGTGTGCAGGAATCGCAGTTGGGTAAAATAACTGCGATCATACAATTGTTTAATAATTGTGAGTTTAATAATTGTAAATTAAAAGAAAACCTTACACAATGTTTTACGGTTGAAAAACTTATCTTGAGTCCTGACCTAAACCCCTGACTGCACCCCAGGCCATAGTGTCAATGAATCTTCCATTTAAAAGCAGTAAAGTTTAGCGATAGCAGCATCATGCTAAGGGCCTGAAAAGGAAGTCATGTGGTTGTCACAAAAATAGGATTCTGTGTGTAGTGTATACAGTGTGTAGTACATAGTGTTTCGTATATGCTACATTATGAACATAATGTGTAGTACATAGTGTTTCGTATATACTACATAATGAACACCCTGTGTAATACATAGTGTTTCGTATATACTACATGATAAATACAGTGTGTAATACATAGTGTTTCGTAAATACTGCATAATGAACACAATGTTTAGTACATAGTGTTTCATATATGCTACATAATGAACACAGTGTGTAGTACATAGTGTTTTATATATGCTACATAATAAACACAGTGTGTAGTACATAGTGTTTCATATATACTACATAATGGAGGCAGTGTGTAGTACATTGTGTTTCGTATATACTACATAATGGAGGCTGTGTGTAGTACATTGTGTTTCGTATATACTACATAATGAACACAGTGTGTAGTACATAGTGTTTCATATATACTACATAATGGAGGCAGTGTGTAGTACATTGTGTTTCGTATATACTACATAATGGAGGCTGTGTGTAGTACATTGTGTTTCGTATATACTACATAATGAACACAGTGTGTAGTACATAGTGTTTCATATATACTACATAATGGAGGCAGTGTGTAGTACATTGTGTTTCGTATATACTACATAATGGAGGCTGTGTGTAGTACATAGTGTTTCATATATGCTACATAATGAACACAGTGTGTAGTACATAGTGTATCATATATGCTACATAATGAACACAGTATTGCACCTGGCACTATTGTTCCTCTCTGTTGGGTTTTGTTAAAAATATTCAGAATATCAGATTATAAACCAAGCTCGAGCCAGCAATGATCTCAGATTTCCTGCACTGGCTTAGTTGTGTGACTGCTGCCATGTTAAAGATACTGTATCCCCTTTACACATCTGGTGAAACCCGATCTAATCCACTAACTGGAGAGTGAATTGTGGAGACTGGGATTTTGCCTCACCATTTGCTGTCAGGGTAAAGATAGTTTATTGTCCTGTTGTAGAATAAATTTGGGGCCAATCAGACTTCTCTCTGGTAGTACTGCATTATTAATAAATATCTGCTGGCATTTCTTAGCATTAAGGACACCATTAATCCTGATCAAATCTCTAACTCTATTTGCAGAAACACAACCTCAAGCATAAGGAACTTCCACCATTCTTCACTCATTATTCTCTGCTTTTTAGCCCTTTCGGCAAACAAACTGCCTCCTGCAGTTTGTTGCCTCTGCCTCCCAATAGTTATTTAAAATTTTGCCTCATCAGTCCAGAACACTGTAGACATGTTTTACATACCAGTTTCTGGGCATGCATAGTTAACTCACTTAGGATATATACCCCCCCCACCTCAAGGTCTTACTGCTCAGTTCCCTTTGTTTGCCCAGATCACACTTTTTTTCTTATAACAGTTCCCAGTGTTTTATCAATATAAAACTTTACGGCCTGAACTGGTCACAGTCCTAAACTGACCCACATGGGCAAAAGAATAAATTCTATGTCTCACACAGCGTCCTGTCATACAAAAATAATAATAATAATAAAGATAGAGGACACAGAAGACAGCATTTACACGTTAATAAGGTGATAGCAGAGAGGGTGCTACCAAGGAAAGGTATTCCATACACCAATACACATATGGGATCCCTTATATGGACATCGAGCGTAAAACCGGGTTACAGACAAATGTACAAAGAACACTCTGCCAGGCCGAAGGTCTGTCTGCCTGTCCACCCTCAGTCCACAGTCCACCCTCTCAAACAGCCCAGTGTAAGCCATACAGCTAGCAGCTGGATCCAGTTAGTGTGCCTGTTAGATGTGTCCCCCAGCCAGTGGCAGAGGCATCCATGTGTAACACAGCATCCCTGAACACCTGCTTCAGGGACACTTCTGCTCGGAGGAATGCTGTGTCGAGGCAAAATCGACACATAAAAGTACGTGTCCTTTAGATTGATCCTCCCAAACCAAACTCGGGGATGGATGCATAAAGAAATGCGTTTCTGTTACAGCATTTTGAACAAAAGCCACCAAGGTAAACTTAAGGAAAGTGAATTGCCTACCCTAGTCTGATGGTCTGTAGTTGCACGCGAGACAGACTGAAAAGTGTTAGCGAGGCTTCCAAAAACCAAGCAGGACCAGCAGGACAACAGCTATAACTGTTGGACAGAAAGTTGGAAGTCGGGGACACCAGCAACAAATGTACAGTGAAACACTTGACTGATTTCATCGTGAGGCAGAAGGACATCATGAACATCCATCCATCCATTCGCTTATTCCTAATCAGTTTATACAGTCAAAAATGTAATTGTACTAAGAAATGTTACTTGAATTTGTCTGTATATAAAATATTTTTTTGCGAAAGGAAACAGAAAACGAAATATATGTATTACATTTACAGCATTTTGGCAGATGGTCTTATCCAGAGCGACTTACATTTATCTCTTTTATACAACTGAGCAATTGGGGGTTGGGAGCCTTGCTCAAGGGCCCAACAGTGGCAATTTGGTGGTGCTGGGAATCAAACCCCGAACGTCCTATTGGCAGTCCAACACCTTAAACACTGCGCTACCACTTCCCCAGTTTAGAGTGTGTATTACTGTAAAAGTCATCTTTTTTCATCTGTCTGTGTGTAAACTGATTGTGTTAAATTATGGATGAGTATATTTATCTACATGATCCATTGTAAAAGACTGGTGTTTCATCTGAGATGAATTCTCAAGTAAAAAAAAGTGTGACTGAAGAATAACTGAATGAATAAATGTGTTTATCAAAGTACAGTAAGTGTTATTTATTTTCAATGAAAAGAATTTAGTGTGTCGATATATATTTTATTATTTTAAAAGTAAAAGTTATTCACCACATTCTGCCTTATGATTTGCACCAATTAAATCATCCTCCCCTCAGAAAGCTTTGCTAATGTGGTGTGAAATTGTATGTTCAGTGCATTGCAGGGGGGGTTGGGGGGTTGGGGGGTGTCAAGGGAAGTCTCAGCTGACATTGCATTTGTCTTCTGGACATTTATAAATCACCAGAGTAATTATTTGCACTGGAACACAGCTGCAGGTCACTTGTGTGCAGCCCAAGCTACAACAATTAAATCCACATTCCCAGTGGTGTATGGGGGGGGGGGACATCTGTCCCCGGGCGCAGCATCTGGGGGGGGCCAAATTGATGTTACATAATTATGAATGAATTTCCGAATGAAAGTTTTTACCTAATTCTTCATACCTTAAAAATAAAATGCCACGAAATGTAAGTTTTCATGTTGTAAAACTCTAAAACTTCATGTTCCGGGAAAGCATGACGGACCCCCCTATAGCTCACACCTTGTCTCGAGTGGGGCCAGGAGGGGGCGTGAAAACTGACTTGGTCCCAGGGCGCTGAAAACCTTAGCTACGCCTCTGCACATTCCTCAGCAAAGCCTTGTTGCATCTGTTGGGTTTAATTGCTCCTCCGCTTTTTTTTTTCTTTCATGCCCAATAGTGAAGGAGCTTCATTCCATTTAAGGGTTAGCTGAGATCAGATGCGTGCAGGCCAGGAGTGCAAGTGCAGCCCGAGTGCATTGTTTGACCCGGTTAAACAAAGGTACTTTCCATTTCATGTAATCCCAGTGGTAGAAGTGCCTTTGTGTCAAATAGAGATGCTAATTGCAAAGAAGAGCTATTACTTATGTTGTCCTAGTGTTGGGAGACATACAGATTAATAGACTACAGCAAGTGTCCCAAACTCACACAGAGTACTAATATCTTATAAAGTTCAACTTTAATAACGGTTTGTCTTCGTTAGATATTATTACTGTATTGAAGATATACGGACATTTAGCTTTAACATACAATAATGTTTATATATTAAAAACACATTATTAGCATCTGTCTTTCGTCCACGGAAGACTCTTTGATTTTACATTGATATTTTACATTGACAAGTTTGTTTTCTTTGAACATTAATAAAACACCAAACCATAACGGATACCATACTGCGCATGTTTTTACATTCACACCTACCATGCAATCTTTTTCCTGGTTATGAATGACCAGGAACCCCATGAGGTTACTAAGATTCTATAAAAATCCCTTTACAAATGTTAATGTTCTAGTGACTGCCAGAATAGGATTGGCCACCAATTTTATGACGCATAAAAGCTTATTTTAACAAAGACGCTGGATTTCACCATTAAGTCATTTCCTTGTCTCTGTCACCCTCGGCTTGCTCATCAGGGACAATCCGGGACAAACTGATTTCTGTGTCATGCACATTTTATAATTATCTTTAATTGTGTAAAGCTGCTTGTAGACAATGAAAAAAGCGCCATACAAATAAAATTGTTAAAAAAAAAAAAAAAAAAAAGCTCTATACAAATAAAATGTAAATAAAGTTATTCAATTCAATTCAGTTTTATTTGTTTGGCGCTTTTTACAGTGGTGATTGTCACAAAGCAGCTTTACACAATCACAGAAATTATAAGATGAAAATGAGACAGAAATCAGTTTGTCCCTGATGAGCAAGCCGGGGGCAACGGAAAAACTCCCTGAGATGGAAATAGGAAGAAACCGTGAGAGGAACCAGACTCAACAGAGAACCCATCCTCATTTGAGTGAAGAACAGGGAGCAGGAATTCTGTAGTTACACTGTGTGTGTGAGAGCAACTTAAATCATTAGTCCTTAAAGAACAGCTGGAGCGTCTTTATGGCAGAGTGGGACGTCCTTGGTCACCCTGGTGATGTATTAATGTATTAATGGTGTATCAACATGGTGTGCTCACTCATAATTATTGTTCAGATACCTATTTTAGAATAACATTAGGTCCCCTAACAGGCTCCAGCATTAGGGACTGTGGGGTTGGGGTCCAAAAATGAGGTAAACACCATTCTCAGAATAAATTCTATGTATTTGTTTAGGAAAAGAACTGGTTCCATCCTGTCCCATCTACAGCTGGGCAAAATCCAATGTTGTTGTTTTTTTAACACCAAAAAAGTTCAACAGTGTTTAAATAGTAGTAAATTTTTCTACCACACTTCGAGAAAAGATACTCAGGACTGATGGAAAACTTGGCCATAAATACCACCTAAATGCATTATTGTAGAACCAGTTGAGGGTTTGGATTTATTAGGCAGTAAGCGATGTTGAGGTTGATGTGTGGAAGCTCGTTAATAAGAGCAGGTGTAATGATTTTAGTAACTTTGCCATGGCTATGAAAAAAACAACAGATTATCTCCAAAATGGCAGGGACTCGTGGGGGATTCCTGGTATTCAGGAGTTACGTCATGTAAGAAAGGGCAACAATGGAATCGGGGACATAAACATGGATGTCCAAGGTTTAAAGATGCTTATTGAGAAAAGCTCGTCCATCTTATCCATCACTTCATAGACACAATTATTAATATTAAAATTACTAAAGCAAAAATGGATGAAAAGCTTATTTCCTGGCAATAATACAAAGGTGTTGCACTGTCCTTGTAGTTTAGGACAGGTGTCCTCATTGTCATTCTAAGACCCTGTCCATATGATGGCAATAAAACATGTAGCCTGGTCTGGTGGCTTATTTTCTTTTACATCTACTGGCAGAGATGGGAAGTATAAATACTATAAGAAGTATTTTTTTTGGTATCAATACTTCAACTTTTTACTTTTGTTACTTTAGTTTTAATCTGTTTGATAGCGTGATCGATATTATTTTTTTAATGCAGGCCTTTTCCAATGACTCTATCTACTTTTGTTATTACGCGGCTTCTACAGCCTATGATTGGCGTTTTCCTGACTATAATGCACTGTAAACATTATAAAGCTAGTTTATGAAGCTACAACATGCGAGTCAGTCAGACAGAAGACAATAAGAAAGGCTAAGGTGGACGATGAGACCCTAACCTAATGTGAACATGACTGAGACAGAACATCACCCATGGCCATATAGAAGGAAGAATGTCGAATTCGCCATCAAGTGTTTTATTGTTATCTCTTTATTGTCATAAAGTGCCATTTCACTGCTTTCAGCAATAATAGCTTATTTTCTATGTTTTTCAGTAATGTTATCTCATACGGATGCACATTTAGCACATTTAAACTATAGCATGTGTTTGCTAACGTTACTTAGTTAATTAGTGAACATTAGTTAACTTACTAACGAGATATAGCTACATTAAAAAAATAAATTTACTGAATTTCCCATCAGTTCACTACAGTAAAAGAAAGCCAGAATCTGGATCACCTTTTTTTACGTAAATGTAATGTTATTCTGGTAGGTGATGTACTTTATTTTATTTTTCTGGTAGTTAATTTACTTTCCTTAATTTTTTTTCGTAGTTGATTGATTTTTACTTAAGAGCTCAAACGTCTTTACTTTAACTTGAGTAAAACAGCGTAATAAGAATCACCAGAATCATTATAAACATGTGTATCTGTACTTCTACTACAGGAAAGGATGTGTGGACTTTTATCATCTCTGTCTATTGGACATCCACCGATGCACCACATAATACCTCTATAAGAGAACTTAAACGATAAAGGTAGGTAGTTTAAAGTTATGGCTGGTCCATATAGGTTTAAAAATATTTACCCTGCAATATATACAGTTCACAAATTCGTAGGAATATCACATTCATTCATTCATTCATTTTCTATACCCCCTTTTTCCCTAATTCGGGGTCACAGGGATCTGCTGGAGCCCATCCCAGCCGCCTCTGCAAGGGCGAAGGGCAGGAGGGGGACACCCTGGGCAGGTCAGGAATATAACAAATGCAAAAAAAACCCAAAACATACAGTATGTTTATCTGTATGAAGGATAGAGGGTAAAAAATGTTCGGAAAGGTCAACAAATAATTACAGTAAACTACCCTAATCATTTCTAAATTAGTGTTTACCTTCTTTATATTTTCTACAATTTTTCAAACATCTTACATTACATACATTTAAGCATTATTAAGCGACAATTTCATTCCAAGTTGTTCTTTTTTTGACTTTTCCCAATGCCGTCATGTGGTACATGTTTTTCAGTCATAACAGCGTTTGGTACAAGAGTTCATGGATACAGGTATTTGGATACAGGTATTTGTTTGCTGCACAGGGTCACATGTCAATCAGCTTGTGTCATTTGGGTTTAAAGTAAAAGTTTGTTTACCCACTTTGGTTGGCTTCTGTTGTAGGGGTGGGCTGACAAAGATAGCGTGAACGTTTTAGATAACTAGCTAAGATGATTTAGGCTAATGTGTAAGACTCACACGTTCCACTCATCCTGAACATCGCGGCGTTTGTTCTGCCTCTTAGGGTTGTGTATGAATCGCATGTATAATCCACAAACTCTAAACTTTAACTGACCACCAAAAAGCTGATTATGTGCCGAATGGAAGCAAACGTATAAATCTTACAAGCTACAGTACAAAAACCCAGACAGCATTTGGCTGCTAGCTTTTTAGCTGCCGTTACTGTAATTATTACTTAATATACTGTTATAGCTCACCTGGTTAGATAATTTAGTTGTTTGAAAATCTATTTCTTTAGATATTAAATGTAAAAGTAATTTGTTTAGTGATAAAATATTTATTTATTTGTTTGTTTGGGGTTTTTAATTTAGTAATTTTGTTTACTTTTACTTTTACTTCCAGTGTGAGTACTCTCCGTACTCACAGGTTAACTAGCTAATCTCAGAAATGATTGGCTTTTTACTTTCAAATATTTTTGGGGAGAATATTTACTAGTCAACATTTAGACTGGATTAATACCTAAAGTATATAAATAAAAGGAACTCGACTTTACTGATGAAGTTCATTTCCAGCAGTTTAGTTGTTCTGGATTATCAAGTTGTTATATAAGATATCAGACATGGAACATTGAGTGGAAATGTGCTTAAGTCAGTATCAGGCGGTGCATTTGGTAGCTGGGCCTTCAGTGTGGATTTACCCGACTGATACCCCTCTAAATACCCCCACTATCACATACCAATTATAGAAACACATCAATACTAAACAAACACACAATATAACACGGCGTGGAATTACAGACAGAGAGACATTTCACATATTGAGGATAAAAACCATTTTTATTAAAGCAAGAAACCCGTTAACACACAACTCCAAACCTCTACACTACAACCACAACTGTACCACCTACAACATCTGGAGCAGTTCAGAATCAATATTTATCTTAATATTAATATAACATCACAAAAACATTACAGATATCAATAAAATATATCAGACATTTAAAGGCTGTAAGTCAGTGTTAGCGGTCGGCGGCGCTGGTCTGGAAGTGGGGAATAAACTCTTTCCCGCACTGAGACAAGCTAGTTATCTTCTACCTTAAAAATGTATTTTTATGTTTGTCCGAGTCCAAATTAATTTCTCCTCCATCAGCCATTGTGGGAGTAAAATTCTAATTCAACTGTACAGACGGGTTTCGCTAGACGAACTGGGCGGTAACAGTTTTACTCTAATCGACCAATCAGAGGACGGAAATTCTGACGTTATGAGAGGCGAATTTGAAATTTGATTGGTTAAAGAAACAGTCTTAAGTAATTTTATACTTTGCTTAGTAGTTTAAGAGACATAATTAGCATAGCAATTCCAATGATTGTGTCTTCATTTTTGCTTATAATTCTTTCCTCTTTAAATCATACAAACACAAGCAAATATAATTTAAATAAGGTTTATATATATATATATATATATATATATATATATATATTATATATATATATATATATATATATTACTACATAAATGTATGTAGCTCATTTCATGTACTTCTTTATAACTAAAGCCTTTATAACTATATGCTAAAATAAAAAATACGACAAATAGTCTGTAAATCACCAAGTTAGCACAGACATCATGTGCTATTCATGATAGCATGTGTTCTATTTAAGAAAACTACCTCGATATGGATTTTTATTAGAGAAACCATGACTTTCTATCAGTACAGTCACAGTACATAGAGAACCCAAAGTCTTAAACACTATAATATTATCTTAAACAAACACACAACGTTTATGAGGGCAGTTTGTCATTACTCATCCATCGGCAGTAAAAAAAAATCACGTTTTGTACAAAACATGTTCTAGAGAAACACATCTTTGACTCCATAAACTTTTAGACCTGGTGTGTGTGGAAACACCGCAAATCTGCAAAACACAGCAGTTTAATGGAGGCGAGTTTGTCCTTGACCTGTGTGCAGTCCCCCCTTACATATGATAAATGATGAATACACACTGATTCGAAAGTAAGAGCTATAATGGATAGTTCAGCAAATGCATTGAGACTCCGCAGCCCTAGAACAAAATTGCACAACCTAATTGCCTAGTTAGAGAAATTAACTCTTAAAAACAGGAACCATACACCCTCACTAATTCGCCAATGATGAATGGTTTCAGTATGGAGCAGGGAATATAACGTAAAATTGCTAGAACTGCTAAAAGTAAGCTGGGTGCTATCTTAAATCAGACATTCACACAAGCACACCCTTTTTAAGGTTTCTTATTATTCCGAGGTTCTTTACTCTTTAGTTAGATATCATAACCAATTTTTTACATATCTTTCTGCCATGTTGTTACATTCTAAAGTGAATACGCAAACTTTATTTACAGGACAGCACGATATTCATTCATTCATTCATCTTCTATATCCGCTTATTCCCTAATTCGGGGTCACAGGGATCTGCTGGAGTCTATCCCAGATGTCTATGAAAGGGTGAAAGGCAGGAGTGGGACACACTGGACAGGTCACCAGTCCATCACAGGGTGACACACTGTCACACTAACTCCTATGGACAATTTAGAATCTCCAATTAATCTAACATACATGTTTTTGGGCTGTGGGAGGAAACCGGAGAACCCGGAGTAAATACACACAAGCACAGGGAGAACATGTAAACTCCACACAGAAAGACCCCTGCAGGGGAATCGAACCTGGGACCTGGGAAACCTGGGAAAAATCAAGTTTTATTTTCTAAACTTTTAGCCACTTAAGGTTAAATAAAGGAACTTTAACTGTAATGAATCCCTAAATGATTAAATTTTTGTGCAGTCACAGTAAATATTCATAAATATTCAGCTTTTTGGCTTTATTTGTTTAATTACTCAATCTGTTGTTTAATTGTAGTAGATTTATGTTTTAGGTGTCATCTGCTCTGCTGCACACCTCTGCAGCCAGTCATAAATTATTCTCACACTGTTGTGTTATAGCCTACCATAATAAAAAATCCCCTTTATTTATTTATTTATTTATTTATTCATTCATTTATCTTCTTTTTTAAATACCGTTTCAGTCCTTCAGTTCTTTCAGTCTTTTTTGGAGAGATGTACAGTGTGTTGGAATACAGCATCAGCATGTACGGTATGTTACAGGGATAAATGTCCGTTTTATATCAGGGTTCCGCCTCTTTAACTTTACTGTGCGCTTTGGCTCCATCCCCAACGCCACCCCGGTAACTATAGTAACCCCTGGTGGCGCACTGGTGTAGGTCTTGAATCGGGCGGTGTGCGCTGTGGCACGTAACTCCCGCGCTGATATTCACCAGCTGAGAGACTGAAAGTACCTGTTGGTCTCTTTCCTCAAACCCTGGAGTGTGTTTGGAGTGTGTGTGTGTGTGTGTGTGGACGCATCATCCTCTTCAGCTCCACATTTCGCCGTTATCTGAAACAGTCGCTTTTAACTGTCTCTTACGGTTCTGCTCCTGGAATCCCAGGGCGCACGGGGAAAAGAAGGTTCTGCGTTTCTAGGCGGTGTTATTAGTATTTCGGACATGGATGTGAAACTGGCTGTGGTGTTTGTGTTGATTGTACAGCGCACAGTGGAAACGACGCATTCCGCCGATCTTTATGAAAACTCCTCCCTGGAGAGGTCTAGTAACCCCAAGAAAATCAGATTATCTCTGCAGGATACAGGTGAGCCGAAATACCTCTTCAGACGTGTTCTGGGTTTAATTCTAATCCCAGGGCATCAGTATTTTACAACCCAAAGTGCCACTGCGTAATATGAAGACTATCACCTATTATATTATATTATATTATATTATATTATATTATATTATATTAGGTGATTATTTCTTACTGTGATTGTGGTTATATTTTTTGGGCAAAACTCAGTCTGAAGTTTTAGTCTAGTAGGATTTTATGCACCACTTATAACTCCGAAGCTGATATTGGGGTTCATAGTTAAGATGATATTGGAGTTTATTTACACATTATAGAGTTTTCCTCCAATAGAAAACGGTTATAATGAAAAGAATTAATGTGTCTTAATGCATTAAATCAGTGATGGTTTAGTTCTTTGTTTGCACTGATTATTATTAATGTCAAATCTGCTCAAATAAAAGCTGTAAGTGAAGATGAAAATTAAGTTCAATCCATTACTTTTTCAAGTAGAATTTACAGTAATTATAGTACTTAATTATCTTCTTATTCTGGTTGTTTGATTTATTAATAATGAGTTTAGAGAGTTTGCTGTTTTTAGAACACTGATTTAATGCATTAAGCCATGTTAAGTGTTTTAGAATGTCCCGTGCAGGAACTTTACACACATAGACAAAACAATTGTGCATTTCTGAATTCCGACTTGTAAAGTTATGTATAAATATGAAATATATTTTTGTATGTCTGTGTGTAATGTAATGTACCCGCTGGTTGGCGCTGTGTAGCGGAGATCCAGCAGTGTTTGCTGAGTGCGGGAGATGTTGGCTGCGGGACATTTGAGTGCTTCACTAACAGCTCGTGTGAGATTCGCGGACTGCACGACATCTGCATGAGCTTTTTGCACAACGCCGGCAAATTCGACTCTCAGGTAAGACACACACTTCAATTCATTTATCTTCTATATCCGCTTATTCCCCAATTCGGGGTCACGGGGATCTGCTGGAGTCTATCCCAGCCGCCTCTGAAAGGGTGAAAGGCAGGAGGGGGACACCCTGGACAGGTCGCCAGTTCATCACAGGGACACACACACTCACTCCTATGGCCAATTTAGAATCACCAATCAATCTAACATACTAACCTGGGAGGAAACCGGAGAACCCAGAGTATACCCACACATAGAACATGTTCCATATGTTCGCATAGAACATACTTCGAGCATGCAAACTCCACACTCCCGATCCCCTGCCTGGGAATTGAACCCGGGACCTTCTTGTTGTGAGGGAACAGTGCTAACCACCATGCTGCCCCGACTATATACACTATATTTATATGTACTGCGCTTTTAACACTAGACATCATCTCAATGTAGCTACACAGAATACAGTAACAGTAAAAAAGTGTAAGTTTGTCCCTAATGAGTCCTTAAGAAAACCTTAAGAGGAACCAGACTCAAGAAAGAACCCGTCCTCATCTAGGGGACACTGAATATCCATTTATTACAATTTTTGGTGATCAAATGTAATGTAAAGTGTAGCTTTGGGTCAGTGAAGCGGAGTAAGTCCCAGTCTATTCTCAACACTCCTCAAATTTGAGGAAAGGGGCAAAAAAACTGGTCACTAGTACATCAGAGAGAGAGAGAGAACAAGAGAGAAAGAAAAAAAGAGAGAAACAGCAGTAACAACACCAGGTATAAATAGTTTGGGGTATGAAGCTGCAGCTGTCCAATAGGGGGCGCTGAGGAGAAGAAAGCTAGTTAACATGTTAACAATAAGTTAAATAAATAACAAAATAAAGTCATTCACTGTTATTCATTTTATCATTTCTGAAAAATCTAAAGCAAACTGTATATCGGTACATGGGACACCAGACGAACGAGTGTGTATGTTGATCTGTAAACTTTTGAAAAGCATGTGCTTTGAGGGCGAGCTCTGATTGGCTTGGGTTCCTGGCCAATGCAGCGCTTTGTTCCCCAAACGCTCACACTTTGGTTGACAGCGAATCAATAGGTCATCATTAGAGGAAGTTTAGTCTTTGCTACTAATAGTCACTATCTCATTATTTTTATTAACCGGTATTAATCCAATTCAATTCAGTTTGATTTGTTTGGCGCTTTTTACAGTGGTGATTGTCACAAAGCAGCTTTACACAATCACAGAAATTATAAGATGAAAATGAAACCGGGGGGCGACGGTGGGAAATAGGAAGAAACCTTGAGAGGAACCAGACTCGACAGAGAACCCATCCTCATTAGAGTGAAAAACAGGGAGCAGGAATTATGTGGTTACATTGTGTGTGTGTGTGTGTGTGTGACAATCATTCGTCCTTAAAGAACAACTGGAATGTTTTTATGGCAGAGTGGGACGTCCTTGGTCACCCTGGTGATGTATCATATTACTGTTATCTAAATACAAAAAAAACAACAACCTTTGTATTCAAGACTACAAGATGAAAAATTAATTCTTCTCACAATTTATGACCTTGTTTTAGTAAACCTTTGACACTGCTTACGATTTAAATTTACGATTTATATTTACTTTGTTACATTTACCATGTAACATTATTATTGAGGCTGATAACGTTTACCTTATGACTTGAAGACGTATGAGAGTGTCTGTTTCAAGGGCCAAAGGGGCCAAAGGGGAGGGGTTATAACTCTTACACTCACTCCTACGGGCAATTTAGAGTCACCAATCAATCTAACATACATGTTATTGGACTGTTGGAGGAAACCGGAGAAACCGGAGTAAACACACACAAGCACGGGGAGAACATACAAACTCCACACAGAAAGACCCCTGCAGGGGAATCGAACCCAGGACTTTCTTGCTGTGCTAACATACATACATGTTTTCTATTTCCTTCCAAAAACATGTATGTTAGATTGATTGGTGATTCTACATAGGAGTGAGTGTGAGTGTGTGTGTGTGTGTGTGTGTGTGTGTGTGGTCCTGTGATGGACTGGTGACCTGTCCAGGGTGTCCCCCCTCTTGCCTTTCACTCTTTCAGAGACGGCTGGGATAGACTCCAGCAGATCCCTGTGACCCCGAATTAGGGAATAAGCGTGTATAGAAGATAAATGAATTATATTATTATTATCTTTATTAATTATTGGATATTAGCCATGGCATTAACAGCTAAGGTAATAATGGTTAAAAATTACTTTCTCAGTGTTTAAATTCACAAAAAAACAGAACAACACACATAGATTGAATATAAAATAGATTATATCTTGTCCAGATACAGTTGAGGCTCCGCTGAATTTAGTAAGATTCTCCTAAGATCAACGTTGTGTGAATATCAACAATGTAGTATTTCCTGCAGGGCAAATCATTCATCAAGGATGCGCTGAAGTGCATGGCACATGGGTTACGCCATAAGTTCAGCTGTGTCAGTCGCAAGTGTGTTTCCGTGAAGGAGATGGTGTTTCAGCTGCAGCATGTGTGTTACAACAAACACAACCTCTGCTCGGTGGTGAGGGAGAACATCAACGTCATGATAGAGATGATCCACTTCCAGGATCTGCTTCCGAAAGGGTATGTGGGCTATTAAAAACTAAACAACAGCAAGTTTTATGCTGTGTTATTAAGGTTATAATAATTGTGTTTTTTATTAAATGCAAAATTAAAAGAATTACAGAAAAAAAATAGCACTGAAATCTCTTCTTTGTGTATCGAATGGAGGTGACCGGACATCCCATAAGAAACCCTTCCTAGTCTGTGAAATTAACCCTATATCTCTCTTCGACACCTCCAAGGCCTCATGTGGAACTGGTAAACATCCTGCTGGGCTGTGGAGAGGAGGTGCGTGTCGCCATCACCCACCGTATTCACTCTCAGTGTGAACAGAACTGGGGTGCCCTGTGTGCCAGCCTGAGCCTCTGCCTGCCAGATCACACCAAGATCCAGACTGTGCCCACTCTCACTTCTGTTCCTGCTATACCAAGCGCCAACTTCCTGCCTCATGCTGGGCCTCCGCTCCCACAGCCTGATGGACAACAAGTGTAGATACCTTCACAAAGAAAAAACAAGGACCTTCCTCAGCCTTTAGTGCCTCGATTGCACTTTAGAGGCCAACAATTTCAAGCAGGTCTTTTAATGACACTCAGAAAACACAATGTGAGCAGAGTAAAGTGCATTTATCAGTGTGTGCGTCAGGTGTACCTAGCGGAAACGTCTACAGTATTGTTACTCCTGCAGTGAGAATGTAAATACTTTTTTATATACTAGATTGTATAACACAGGGTGAAGTGACCCAGATGTTCCAGATGCATTTATAGAAAACTGGAGCTTTCTTTAAACATAAAATGCTGTCAAACATTTTAGCAAACACAGAAGTTAGAAATGACACAACCTCGATATTGTTTCAGGAGAAAATCCGAGTTTATGGCGCTTCTTTTCCAGGGAACAACATTTTGAAGCTCTGCTCCACAATTACTACAGTTCAATTCAATTCAATTCAGTTTTGTTTGTTTGGCGCTTTTTACAGTGGTGATTGTCACAAAGCAGCTTTACACAATCACAGAAATTATAAGATGAAAATGAGACAGAAATCAGTTTGTCCCTGATGAGCAAGCCGGGGGCAACGGTGGCAAGGAAAAACTCCCTGAGATGGAAATAGGAAGAAACCATGAGAGGAACCAGACTCAACAGAGAACCCATCCTCATTTGGGTGAAAAACAGGGAGCAGGAATTCTGTAGTTACACTGTGTGTGTGTGTGTGTGTGTGTGTGAGCAACTTAAATCATTAGTCCTTAAAGACTTACTACAGTTCATTATCGTCCAGTCGTGCGTCCATATGAACATGTTATCAGGAAAACAGCTTTCGATCTACTCATTGTTCCATGTGAATGTTTCTAGACGTTGATATGTGTGTGTACACTGACACTGACAAACTTTTTTTTTTATACAATATACATACAGTAAAAGTTCAATTTATAAGAAAATGTTAAAATTATGTAAATTTTAAACTACAGTAATATTTGGTACCTACCTCATATTTTAATTATTTAATTACCAAAACAGTTTATAAAATGTATAAAGGTTAACACATCTTTTATTTATTTTTTTTAGTGTTTAATGTTATGCATGATTAATTTTTCTGTGTTATCATCCGTCAGGTACAACAGGGTTGAGAATTAGGTGGTTATTTGATTGTATTTTTTAAACCACTGCTTTTATTTATACATTAATGATTTGTCATGAGCTTCTTTTACATTTTGGTACATCATGATAAAAATTTATTCTACTCACAAACAGATTTTTCTACAAACCGAATACATTAGTCGATAAATAAAAGGCATTTATGCATGAATTATTTTGTCGTTTTCTATACACAACATTTTCTTTTTATGCCTCTGTTAACGCTCGGCATTCTTGGTTAACTGTTTAAAGAAACAACTTCGGGTGTCTTTTTATAATAAATAAAATTAATTTTACTGTATAAAATAAAATTAATTTTACTTCTTTTTATTTTATTGGACAGTCCGAATTTCAGTCCAAAAATTCTGTTTAAAAACTGCATATAAACGATACTAAAATACAGAAACTGTCCCTGTTTATTAAAGCGTCTTTAGGATACTGGAAATAATACCAAAGATGTAAAATGAGGTGATTTTAGTAAATAAATATTTATTAATTATAACGCTGAGCAGCTCGGTGGCTTAGTGTTTAGCACTGTTGCCTCACAGCAAGAAGGACCCGGGTTCGATTCCCCTGCAGGGGTCGTTCTGTGTGGAGTTTGTATGTTCTCCCTGTGCTTGTGTGTGTTTACTCCGGGTTCTCCGGTTTCCTCCAACAGTCCAATAACATGTATATTAGATTGATTGGTGATTCTAAATTTCCCATAGGAGTGAGTGTGTGTGTGTGAGTGTGAGTTTGTGTGTGGACTGGTGACCTGTCCAGGGTGTCCCCCTCCTGCCTTGAACCCTTTCAGAGACGGCTGGGATAGACTCCAGCAGATCCCTGTGACCCCAAATTAGGGAATAAGCGGGTATAGAAGATAAATGAATAATTATATCACAGTGAAATCATCTGCAACAAACAATAGTGGAAAGAAAATGACACAAATGAATTGTGATTTAAATTGTGTGTGTGTGTGTGTGTGTGTTAAAGTGGGACAAACCTGTACAGAACAGAGGCTGCTCGAATCCCAGCACTGTTTTCGGAGAAAAAAATAGTTGAGACATCTTTAACAGAGTAGTTGTGTGGGTAAATAGAAAACCGCAACAGCGCCATCAAGTGGTTTCAGGTTAAATTAAAATTAGTCATTTATTAAATATCAGCATATTTATAGCGAGGACAAACAGACACGTGACTCCACCTCAGGTAAGATTCTATTAACTTTCTTTGAAATTTAGGCAACATTACAAACTGTTGATATTTTAATGACTCTAAACTTTATTTCTAAATGCTGTAAAGACCTAAATTTACCTAAACATCAATCAATTTACCTAAACATCAATCAATTTACCTAAACATCAATCAATTTACCTAAACATCAATCAATTTACCTGAACATCAATCAATTTGAACATCATCAATTTAACCTAAACATCATCAATTTATTTAACCTAAACATCAATCAATTTACCTGAACATCAATCAATTTAACCTCAACAAATCAACCTAAACATCAATCAATTTACCTGAACATCAATCAATTTAACCTATCAACATCAATCATTTACCTATCAACATCAATCAATTTACCTAAACATCAATCAATTTACCTAAACATCAATCAATTTACCTGAACATCAATCAATTTACCTAAACATCAATCAATTTACCTGAACATCAATCAATTTACCTAAACATCAATCAATTTACCTGAACATCAATCAATTTACCTGAACATCAATCAATTTACCTAAACATCAATCAATGTACCTAACCATCAATTAACCTGAACAACATCCTTCAATCAATCAATTTACCTAAACATCAATCAATTTACCTGAACATCAATCAATTTACCTGAACATCAATCAATGTTATACTTTCAAATGTAGCAATAGAAGGCAGTCGTGTATCTGAAGGTAAATATTGCTAATCAATAAGCCTCCAACTACACATACTCGTGCCAAAATTAAATAAATATGAATAAGATTAGAAACCTCACACAGCGACCAATTATTTATAAACAACTGGAAACTTCCCATTTTATAATTTTAACAAAACGGCTCACATTTTTCTATTTGCATAAATCAGTGGCGGGCGGTGCAGTTGGTAGCCTGACCTTCAGTGTGGATTTACCCGACCGATACCACTGCCCTGGACCTGAATTTTACTTCTCAACTCAAAGCAAAAAAATCGACCATGAGACGACTCGTATCTCGAAATACTCGTTAGTTGGAACACTCGTAAGTTAAAGCACCCCCTGTATTTCTTAACATAAGCACAAAGTCACCGTTTAATGAAAATTTCTTGGTTTTGTTTTGAAATGAATGAATGTGTCCTTTATTATTGTTGTGAGTTCATGACAGTCAGATTGCAGTTGGTGTTTCTCGACTTGTTCTTCGCGATGTTCAGGTTGATGAGCTTTACAGTGCCTCGAAAAAAGTTCTCATCCCTCTTAAACATTTTATTTACATTTGGTCACTTTACAACCACAAACTGAAATGTATTTCATTGAGATTTTATCTAACAGACCAACACAAAGTAGCCCATAATTGTACAGTGGAACGAAAACGATATACGGCTTTCAGAATATTAAGAAAATAAAAATCTGAAGTGTCTCAATCTCCAAAAATATATTTTTGTGGTACAAGTTTGTGTGAAAAGGTTTAATGTGTATGAATACTTTTTTTAAAGACACTGTAAGTTATGAATCCTGTGTTGGAAATTCTTTATACCAGAAGATTGTGGGTTCAATTCCCAGCTCCACAAAGCCACCACTGTTGGGCCCCTGAGTCGCTCTGGATAAGAACATCTGCCGAATGCTGTAAATGTAAACATGAGATTGAATGTAAAGGGTTCATTCAGAACATGTCACTAATTATTATTAGTGTTATTAATTATTATTATTATCATTATTAATTGTTTATTAGGGACAAACTTACACTTTCCACTGTTACTGCATTCTGTGTAAAGCTGCTTTAGGTCAACGTGTTAACTATCGTTAAAAGTGCAAATTAAAACTGATAAAAATCAAATTGAACTAAAGACAATAGAAATTTTCCCACCTTTTTTAACTTTTTTAACCGATTTTCTTTACTGCTTTTTTATGAATTGTTATTTTACATTAAGAGCGTAAAAGGCGTTAAATGGTAATATTAAAAAAACAACCTTAAAAATAATTCACAAGATTTTTTTTTTAAATTAATTGTTTCATTCAGAAAAGTATTTTTGTAGAGACGAGCGTCCCTGTGAGACACTTAAGCAGTGAGTCAAGTTCATATCTATTCATTTAATATGTGTTTTACGGGTCTATGTGGAGTTTAGGTCAGTGATTGTCGTGTGTGTGTGTGTGTGTGTGTGTGTGTGTCGATGACACTGAGAGGCTAAAAAACTAAAGGTGGATCAGAAAGAAAGTGAGAGACAGAGTTGGGGTCTATACTCGATTAAATACAAAAAGTAAAAAAAGAGACGCTGTCGGGACCATTTGGACATCATTTTAAATAAGACACCAAGACATTCCGCAGTATCTAATGTTTATTTGTGATATTAAAATCAATAATAGCATTAGACTATCATGGTTACAAGCAAAAATTTGTGGTACCAACGCCGGGCTGATACGATGCAGAGACAGAATTACAGATAATACAAAATGAGAAAGAAAAAGAGGCACAGAAGCACAAACAGACACGTCTCCTGTCCTGATCTGTGATTTTTAACCCAGATCTCAAATCTGTTCAATTAGCAAAACCTCAAGATACCAAGTTGTTCTCCAACCAGTTGATGCCTCTTAAAATAAAACCAAAACATAAAAAAAAGAGAGAAAATAAATCCAGCACAACACTGAAACATAAATAGACCAATTTTAGAGATATTGTATTTGAACAGGCGAATACGCGAGCTACAAATAGAGACGTTGCTAATAGGATCAAGTAACTGTTAGTTTCAGTAGGATAAACTGCAGAATTCTGCTTTAGAATCACCAAGAGATCTAGAACAGAGCACTTAGCAATGAAACACAGCCTTCCTACTGTGACAAAGTGATTTTACACTGGGGGAGCACACACACACACACACACACACACACACACACACGCACTAGCTACTTAAAGATCCCGTGCTAATTTAACTAGCAAAATACCAGACGACACCAGAAGCATTACATCAAAGGTCATGAATTGTGATTTTTTTTTCTTTTTCCCCTCCCAAATGAGTGAAAATTGGTTCAATTGAGAATTTAACATTTTATGGATTTTAAAACAAGCAAATCTTTTGTGGGGTTTTTTTTTCTTTAACATTTTCTTTGCAAACCACACAACAACAGTCAATAATCAGCAAGAACCATAGAGATTTGGCAAAGTTTGGAAGGAGATGTAAATCATTGCAGTGTGATGTGTGTGTGTGTGTGTGTGTGTGTGTGTGTGTGTGTGTTGTGTAGATAAACACAGGGGTTTGTTATTATCAGGTTTTGCGGTTGTCTTCGGACAAAAAACTGGGGCCAACAGTCCGGGTGACCCTACTAGCACTCCAATGTCCTTCTTAACATAAAACAAAACAAACAAACAAACAAAAAGAGCTACCACCGCTACATATACACAGCCCTCTCCCACCTGACCGCAGGTTCTGTCCATGCCCATCACTATCGTCCTTACGTAAGGACGAGGTCTTGGCACGGCCGTTTGCAGTGGCTCCAGCTGATGATAAATTAAGCACTGTCCCACACGGTTTCTTGCAACGAGGGAAGAATATAAGTCCATGAGTCTGACAAGAGATGTTTTGTCATAGCTCTCATGCCACTGAGGGTGTTCAAGTATATATATTTTTTTTTAATTCAGCACCAATGGGTGGTGAGACGGGACTCCTACCCAAAATCCATGTTTTGTTTTGCACAAATGAAAAGCTTGCTTTCTCCAAAAGCATGGAGGGGAAACCGTGAGGTCATGGAGAGAAGACTCTGCACTTCCCCATGAAGGCGGTCAGGTTCAGGAAACACTCACACTAGTGGAACATCAACTGCTTCACTAACATGAGTAAAAACAGTACAGTCTTCTGTCCCCCTGCCCTCTTCCACCACTGGTACGGGATCTCAGACAGATCTGTGTCAAACAATGAGCATGTCTACTTGTGTCGTTGATTTGGAGTTGGAAAACTGGGATTTCTGTTTGTTTGAGAGTAAACTGGTGAAGGCCATCTTCTGTTGGTGATTAAACCCTGGTCCATAGAACAGTAGAACCAGAAGAATCAAGAGGCACAGTAATCTTGTATATCAGCGATGGGACACAACGTTTACAAGGTCTGACACGGTCTTTCCGAGGCGGATCTACCAGCTCATCTTCAGGGCTCTGTGGACGTCTGTAACCCACTACAGGTCTGCAAAAAATTATTTCAGCAAAACCTTCCAACTAATAATTGGAAAAAAAATAAAATAAAATAAAATAATAATAATAATAATAATAATAATAAGGTATTTTCACAAAGACAGTTGGAATACATTCGGGAAAATGAAACTTACAGGAAGTGTGTAAAGACCACAAAGATAAAGAAAAAGGGTTTAAACAGTTTAGATGTGTGCATTCACCTACTGACTTATAGTCAAGTGTACAAACAACAGAAATAAAAAACAATCAAAACAATAAAATGTGTTAATTAAGAGTATTAACTCAGGACTACAGCACTCTTTGGATAGTCACTTAACCAGAATTGTTCCAAAAGTTAAAATGTCCAAGATCAACACATTAATCTGACTTCACTGAAGGAAGACTACATTCATCTTTACATAAAGCAACAGCAGCAGCAGCAGCAGCTCTCGCTCCGCAGAAAGCTCTACACAATAAAAAGGAAAATCTCGATTTATTTCTTGGCATAAATGGACTGAAGCCTTGTTTCCTTAGAAAAACATCAGGAAATCACGCTCGGATGTTTCATTTGTGTAAATAAGGCACCTGATTCTGCAGGCATCATTTCGTAATTTGTAGTTAAAGCAAGTGCAATGAGGGTCTTCGCTTTTCTTTTGAATCGAAATATACGTAATCACGTCAACAGCTGGAGCGCCACTGTGTGCGGCGTTTACATCAAAGTCTGTGTGGCATCTTTAACGCCCCCTTGTGCTCGTCGTTTAAAGGTCAGTGACCATCAGCGGGTTCTCTTTTCGGAACGCCAGAGGCTCTCGCCGGACGGCTGGTTAGGCTGTACTGTAGTAAGAAGTGAGTTAAAGTCAGCATGCACAATGTTTCTACTGCATCATCATGCTCGAATAACAACAATCCGATATTCAAAAACACGACAACCAGAAGGTCTTAAAAGAATTATAAATCAAGGAAAATAAGCTGGAGGAAGGCCAATTCTACAGCAGGGTTGAAGCAGTGGCGTTTAATTGTCAAGAGTTTCATCGAGTTTTTACACACCTACTTCTGTGAAACGAATTTTTTTATACAAAACAATGACTAAAATGTTTGGTAAAAGGTCCATCACATGAAAAAGAAAAAAAAAACAACATAAAACAGACAAAAACAACATAACTGACAACTATTTCATCAGTTAACTGGGCAGCAACAGTAAGACAGGCCACCTCTCAGAAAATATTTCTGTCGAATGCGAATAATTATGATCCTTTGATTGTAAGTTTGGCCACCATAAGGAACAAACTTGAGACTAAATCTGAACAATACTAGTTACAATTTCTTAGTAACAAAAGAAAGAAAAAAAAAAAAAAACCAAACAATAATTTTTGATAACTGTTGAAAGCTAATAACTAACGTAACGCCTCGTTTTACTACAAGGTCATGCCAAGTTGCACCACTTTATAGCAACGTCGGTCACATGCTCAGGACACATACAGAATCTATTTACAAACCAAAAAAATGGACATGCCATAATTATGCAAATGAAAAGAAAACACAAATGCAAACAGTTTTCTCTCTCGCTCGCTCTCGCTCGCTCTCGATCAATGTTTACTGTAGCCATTTTGGAAAAATTATGCAAGAAATGTTCCAGTAACTTTCTACTGGGATCCGACTGGCCGTTATATGTAGAAAAAACAGTGGCGAATACTTAAGAAACAATAACAATATTTTAGCTAGGAGTGATTTACACACAAGTCAAACAGAAACAAGGAATGGTTACGGATTTTTTTTTCCAAACAATTTTACAATAAAACAACGAGAAAAAGATTGAGCAGCTTCGACCCGAACATTCACAGAATTTTTATAGTGCAGACAACATTAGAGAAGCACAATTTGGATTGAAAAGCCGACTTAATTACGAACATTTTAATCTGGCAGTAAAATTGTTGAAATAAAAAAAAAAAACACAAAAACCAAAACAAACAAACAAACAAACAAACAAACAAACTGCTGTTTGGATCCAAAATTTCAGCTTTGAAAGCATCAGCTGGAGACGGAGTTGGACGAATATAAATAGAGGAACACATGCAAAATAAATGTTATGTACTCGATTTGGTATCTTAAATATATTTCAGCTTAAGATAAGTACGTGTAATAAAATAATGTACAAACGTATAGAAAATAGTTGTTGTTTTTTATTCGATTAACCGGATTTTGCTTTAGAGGCCCTTTTATTACCTCCACCTTTAAACTATATGTAAAATTCACATGATGCAAAACCTCTTTTTTTTTTTTTAATGGCTAAATATTAAAACCAAACAACAGAAAGAAAAATAATAATAATAATAATAATAATATATTACTGGCTTTGTATAAACAACCATTTCCTTGACAGTTCGAATGCCACAGAGTCTCCGGGTTAAACACTTAAACTCACAATGTCACATCAAACGCATTATTAACCTGAAATTAATAAAGTCAACGAGACGGAACACAGATACTTCCCCACTACAGCAGGTTACTGACGTATAAACACACACCTCCACCTTAAATCCCCATTTGCTCATCGACACTTGCCAAGTTTTTTTTTTTTGTTTGTTTTTTCTCCATCAATTACAAATTGGTCATAACTACTGAGCGCCAGGCTGAGAAGCTTTAGTTGAAATGGCACAATGGAGGCCAGAATAAGTCGTTATAGCAACAAAGCTTTTAGAGCTTTGCCTTCTACGGAGAACGGATGGTGTTTGGAAAGGCAAGGATGTCGTCTGATTAATTCCCTATGGCAAACAGATTTGCCTTACAGTACAGCGATATAGGTTTTTTTTTTTTTTCGTTTTTTTTCTAAGCCACTTATGATAAGAAGCGGATGCTTCCTTAGACACCTCCGATTTCCTCCACGAAGTACAAATTACTTTAAAAAAAAAATTATTGATAGCAATATTCACCTCTGGTAATTTCCAAAGAGAATGTCAATACTGTACAACGACCTGAAGAACACAAAGCAGAATTTGCACCTTTCCATAGGAAATGTTTACTAAAAGGCAAATGGAGTCTGTGACGTTGGATATTTATAGTCACACAGGGGGCCTGTCCTCTCGAGCCTTTACTGTCAACCTGTCCCGGTTAAGATGGTAAAAGTCAAGAACTCACTGCAGCATTCAAACAAGGCCTGTTTAGCAGCAGATGGAAGGAAAAGAATGCTTTTTTTCCTCTTTTTTTTCTTTTTTTGTCTAGACAAAGTGCATTAGTTATCTTACATGTAATATAGGTATGTTTGTATATACACAAGATAAATATAGAAGATATATATCTCATTTTTCATCTATAAAGAGAACACTGCAAATTACAACACACACTAACATAAACAGTATATACAAAATCTACTACGATGGCCGAATCAAACAAACGGGAAAAAAAAAGAGCTTCCGCTGTGTACGATCATTTAAGCTTAATTCTAGTAGCGAGTTTACAGGAAATTATTTTCCCTAACCCTAATTTAATCACCAAAATACAATAAAAACAAGAGCTTCAAAAAGACCCAAAGACAAGCCATGTAGATCAACTCAAGCTTTGTTTCAGAGAACTCGCCATGCTGCATTGGGAGCTGCAGTAGCTTCACACACTGGACAATTATAAAGGGGAAGCAGCTAACAATCATGATGCAACTATACATCCATCTCTCTCTCTCTCACTCTCTCTCGCTCATTCAGTCTTCCTCTCTCACTCGCTCTCACTCTCTATCTCACTCGCGCTCTCTATATATTTATTTCTCTCTCTCTCTCATTCACTCTTGCTCTCTCACTCACTATCTCATTCGCTCTCACTCATTCGCTCTCTCTCTCATTCGCTCTCTCTCATTCGCTCTCTCTCATTCGCTCATCACCTCACTCATCGCTCTCACTCAATTCGCTCCCACTCATTCGCTCTCACTCATTCGCTCTCTCTCTCATTCGCTCTCTCTCTCATTCGCTCTCTCTCTCATTCGCTCTCACTCTCATTCGCTCTCACTCTCATTCGCTCTCACTCTCATTCGCTCTCACTCTCATTCGCTCTCTATCTCACTCACTCTTTATCTCACTCACTCTTTATCTCACTCACTCTTTATCTCACTCACTCTCTATATTTATCCCTCTCTCTTGCACTATCTCACACCCTCTTGCTCTCTCCCTCTCTTTCGCTTTCTCTATCGCTCTCTTTCGCTCTCTCTTTCTCTCTGTCTCTCAAAGTATCAGCACTCTTTTAGGTTTGGACAGGGAAGAGCTGACTGGGTCCAGATTTAAATTAATTCGGGGCTTGTGGTGCTGATGATATAGTCATCAAAGCCTTCCTTCAAAAGGGTTTACAAATATGTTCATAAAACCTCAAACAGAAGAAAAAAATCCAAGCATCTATTACAAAAATACAGAAAATATTTGTTTTTTTCCAAAATAATTTCCAGATTACTTAGGATATATAAAGCTATCGAAATGTCTTGCTTACCAACATATGCGTAAAATACGTACCATTGTATTGATACATATCCGGGTGTGTATGCGTAAGTATACACACACTCGAAATAAAGACTTGTTTTGTTTGTATGCTTATCGTCTATTTAAGGGATAATAATGAAAGTGAGCATTTTGGTTCTCTGATAAGGTTCTCATACGAACGTAATTATAAAAAGCATCTTCAGCTCTTCAGTTAGAAAAGCATTAATGGATGGAATAGTAACGGTGGAAAGCTGAACTGCTCGATCTCAGTACGAACCTTTCCAAAGCAACATGAGAGCTAAAGAACAGCAGAAGAGCTCTGGGAGGATGCCAACCAATGCTTCTTTCTGTAGATAATTGGACCCAAGCAAATTTCACAGTTCGTTGAAAATCCCTGACCCGTTTTTTTTTTTATTTATTTATTTTTTTATTCGTTTTTTTTTTTGTTTTTTTCCTACATTCAATACGGTGTCAGGTTAACTGTGCAAAACCTCACCTAAACTGGCTAGTTGCCAATTTATTTTGCATGTGTCTTTGGTACAAAACAAAACAATCAAAATATAGTGTGCAAATCTCGTTATCATATTTAATATATGAATAGTTGTTTTAACATAACCCCCCGCAACACACGCACGCACACACACACACACACACACACTCTCACACACATACACATCAATTCTCCACTAAAATGAAGTACCAAAATAGAGAGAGGAAAGAAATATTTGTCAGAGCCATCTTATTTTTACCTAGCACAGACTCTGTGGCATAAAGCAATATTTTTTTTTTTTCATGTTCCTACAGTCATAAAATATCTTCAACAAGCTGAAATACACAACACACCTGCAGGTCTGACTTCCCTCACTGCTCTTCTTCTTCTTCTTCTTCTTCTTCTCTTTGAAACATGGTCCACTTGCTTTCAAGTGAGATATCTTATTCCCTCAACATTTACAAGGCACAATAAATCTTACTTTTTAATAAGTACAAATATTAACAAGACCGAGTCGGGGAATCAACTTCTGAGCCCCTTCAATGCGACTTCGGAAAACGTCCAGGTCATCTGACGTGAGGGCACTTTGATCAAAGAGAACGGAGTCTCCAGTACAACATAATAGTCCTTCCCATTGAAGGAGGGAGACTCAAATGGACCATCTGCTCCAGTTGGTCAATAATCTTTCTATTCACCCTGAGACCACCAAGACAAAAGGAACTGAACCTTCAATCCCAGTCCTATCCTAATTGTCATGTTTCTATCTCTGGTTTCTGTCGAACTTCAAGCTGGTTTTCCAATAAACATAGATGATTTAAATGATGCTGTGTTTGCATTGGCTACGTCAGAGTTGGCATTATAAGTGTGTAACGTCTTCAATCTCACAAATGCCATCACACCAGAATAAATAAGCAGAGGTTTAGACAAATGTTGAACATTTTTCTGTGACCATATCTCTCTTTTTCATAATGTAACTAGATTCCATAAAGAAAACTCTGCTTTCTTAATCCAGTATAGGGACATTTGCTGGACAGAAGTATAAAATGGCTACAGCAGAAACAGGTTATGTTTTAATCTTCAACAGGATGATTCATTCCGGGAGGTATCTTGTAAATTGGCTTTTGAATTTTGCAAACTGGCGGCTTGCAGATGGAGGTTTGTTTTTGGGGTTGTTGGTTTTTTTTTTTGTTTTTGTTTTTTTTTACCAGCCACATGCACACATGGTAATGAAACAGATTACTGAGTGCAGAGATTTCTGTAGGTGCGTGGAAGGTGAATATATACATACGTATACACAAACGGACAGGTGTTCGTATGCATCTATCCACATTAAGCATTTTGAGCATCTCCTGTTGACATGGGCATGCAGAGTGTTGAGACAGGAATGGTGCGGATGGCTTCGACTGTGCATTCGATTACTCGCTGGATGACTCTACACTTTCAGCGTAGGTACACGGAGTCCCACTAGACCTCCGGTGGGGTCACCTTTGCCTGTATTCTCGAGGATCTGGTTCACAAAGTCTGAAGTCTGGCCAGCCACTGGTGGTTGTACTGCATAAAGGAGGAAAAAAGGAAAACATTGTAAATAAAATATTTGTCATTATTTCAGATCTTCTTCATCCGCTCCAACACACGGGGCAAGTGATCACTATGCTATGAGTCAAAGCTTCAGGAAGCAAATGTTTGCCTAGTATTAATAACATTGACTTCCTAAATGTATTTGCATCTGTCAGCTCAATCTTTATGTAATACTAAAGATAATAAAGTAAAACACACACACAGACAGACACACACACACACTTTGACCACACACACACAGTACACATCTGACACACCGAGGACCCATTGTAGAATAAAAGTTATTTTTACACATATAGTCATTAAACAACATTTTAGTAATATAAATATTAAATAATTTTACAAAAACTATATTTTAATACATATTTTCTGTAACATAATCCCAGATGTGGGTAGTATCGAATTACATTTACTTCGGTAAATTTACCCGAGTCATTTTTTTGGGGTAACTTCTGTAGTATATTTATTGATATGCACTTTTACTGTTACTTAAGGACATTTTCAGTGAAAAAACCTTACTTCGCTACATTTGGTGGCGTTCCTCCGTTACTGACAAACGGTAATAAATATAAGGTTTTTTTTAATAATTTATTTATAGTTTTATTGTTCGCAAGTCTTGCGAGATTTTGGAGAGGCTGCTACAAATCTTCCGCTTAAGTGGTGCGTTAAGCTGGAAGAAGAAACAGAGGAAAGGTGTGTGTGTGTGTGTGTGTGTGTGTGTGTGTGTGTGTGTGTGTGTGTGTGTGTGTGTGTGTGTTATCAGAGGCAGGTAACTCCGAGATGTCAAAAAAAATAGTTTTATAATGTGATTCATGCTTTCTGACCAAAACGAACTGACATCATCACAGCCTACAAGATTTCCAACTCCAACCTGAAAAAAACACGTAGCGGTGAGTGTCCAAATGACGCCTATTTAAACTCTCTTATTAATCATTTAGTACCTATGGGCACTTTAACCTTACTGTAAAACCACGTTTCACACACTGTATGAATATTTTTACTCATATGCGCTCTTGTGCGAGCAACGACTAATAATCTTCTGAACCTACAAACAAACACACTTGTTCTAATTGCTGCACATTTTTTATCCATTTAACTAAAAATGATTAAAAAAACCCCTAAAAAATAATATAAACTGAACAGAAGTTTTTTTTGAACACCTGACTAAAGTGTAGGACATCCCCACACAAAATCAAAAACTGGATCGTATTTTATTTTATTCCTCCCTAAATAACGCATTCACCTAAACATAACGTGAAATTAAAGTATTTTAGAGGAGCTGATCTTTAAAAGGTAGAATATTAAAGACGGAGTTTAACTGTTAGAAAAACATCTGTGTGTGTGTGTGTGTGTGTGTGTGTGTGTGTTTTTTGCTTCGTGTCGATCAAATCAGAAGAAACAAGTAACTAATTACTGGAGTAGATTTTCCATTGGAGACTTTTATACTCTTACTTGAGTGAATATTTAGATTGTTACTTTTACTCGAGTAATATCGCCATAAGTACTTATAACTTTACTCGAGCACAGATTTTGGATACTCGACCCTCCCCTGCATAACCCTTGAGAGATCTACATAATTTAACTTTAGTGAACACTTTATAAACACTATATTAACCTTCACAGAGTATATAGTTTGCTCTGGAATGCTTACAGATCATTTCTTACCCAGTGTCTCCACTATGAGCTTGTCCAGCTTCTCTGCCATGCTTGTCCCGTTGTTTTTGGAGTTATCTTGAACTCGGTTCACAATCTCCTCTTTGATTGTATTAATCACAAACAGCAATCGATCTGCAGGTAAAAACAAAAAAACATATGTTATATTGTAAGATCCATCCGTGACATCCACATGAGTAACATTTGCCATTAAAACGACAATTAGAACAAAAAAAAAAAAGGACAAAAACATTTTGCTCCGGGAAACAGATTAAATTCCAGCACATAAGTCAAACAACCCCAAGCCGTTATTTCCAACCGGTAACCATGTAACGCAAACTTTTTTAACCTGCCGTACCATATTCCGTGCCGAGACCCCACAGCTTGACCTTGTTGGCTTCATACTGAGCTTTTTTCTTTAATCTGCAGGCTCTGGAAAAGAAACAAAAAAAAAACAAAGCACAGCTAGATTTTAGAGAAGAAATCGGCAATTTTGAACATGACGCTGTGACAAATAGCAGAATCCCACTATTGAAAAGGTACAAGGCGATACCACACTGCAGAACTCACAAGCGTTGCCTAAATTACTGCACACAATATGCATATCATGGGCAGTGGCTTCGTGGTTAGCAAGTTCTCCCTGTGCTTGTGTGGGTTTACTCCGGGTTCTCCGGTTTCCTCCCACAGTCCAAAAACATGTATGTTTATTGGTGATTCTAAATTGCCCATAGAAGTGAGTGTGAGTGTGTGTGTGTGAGGTCCTATGATGAACTGGTGACCTGTCCAGGGTGTCCCCCCTCCTGCGTTTCCCCCTTTCAGAGACGGCTGGGATAGACTCCAGCAGATCCCTGTGACCCCGAATTAGGGAATAAGTGGGTATAGAATGAATGAATGAATGAATGAATGAATAAGCATATCAATCTGTAGAACATATGACCACAATTTACAAACACAAGATGTTTAAGTATTTATGACCAATGAAATTTTGGTGGGAAAATGTATGTAAAACACAGAAATAAATACTTTTTCACTATGAAGAGAAATAAATGGCCATGTCTCCCCACATGTCTCCCCACATTCCATTGCTTCTTCTCAGCACAGAGTTAAAAACTACTTCTACTTCTAATCTAGTTCTTGTTCTGATCGACCAGATCGCAACATCAAATCCTTGCCAATGTAGATAGATCATAGCTATTATTAGAGGACATTCGCTTAAAAACCATTACATTTACAGCAGACATGTCCAATCTTATCCAAAAAAAAAGGCCAGGCTTTTATACCAAGCCACCAGGCCACCAGGCCACACTGAAAACCAGTATCAGCTATTTTTAAAGGCGGGAATCAATCGTTGTCTCTGTTTAATTGGACTCACATATTTATCTTAAAGCGCATTAGAGTCCAACATAAAAACAGGAACATTATGATGAAGACGATATAGAGGTCTCCTGCATAACACTCATTCACTGTTAACAAATGTCTCTGTAGCACATTATTCAGTTCATTATCTATTGCTTACAGGACGTGCTGGCAAACGCTGTAAACAAAATCAAATAGAAAAATTTATACGTCCAAAAGATGCAAAAGTTAAATTAATAAAGTTGTTTTTATAACTTTTCTGAAGTTTGCGTCTTGCTCATAATGTTGATTTTTATTTTTTTTTTTTTATTTTGATATATCCTACATTATTGTCAATAACCGTGTTTAAAATCAATCCACACTGCTGTAATTCTTTATCATTATGGTCATGAGTTCAGGGAGAATAAGATTACTGTCATGTGTTTTGTCTGAATGTTATTTTAAGCATGCTGTTGTTGCCCCCTCTATTGAAAAAGGGTCATTTTAATGTAACATCCTTCAACAACTATAGCCCTGTTTTAAAACCTGCCTTTTTATTTCTAAAATTTTAGAAAAGGCTGTGGCAGTGCAGTTAAATACTATTTTGTAAGTCTTATATAATATTGCCCTAATTTCCAGCTGACTTATGTAAAAACCATTCAACTGAAACCCTCCTGTGGGTCTCAAACACCATTTCGACGGCTGCTGATGCTGGTGAAAGGTTTATGCTGGTCTTTCTATCTCTCAGTGCGGCGCTTGACACTGTTGACAACTGAACTTTGATTAATAGACTAGACTATTATTTTGAAGTTTTTCTGTGCCTGTAGAATCTTACATCTCAGACTCTGTCTGAGCCTGTTTGTCCTGTGGTATGCCACAAGGTTATGTGCTTGGCCCGTAGTCTGTATACGCTTCCTCTTGGCAAGATTAGAAGTAGTTTTAATATAATATCTTATCATTGTTATGCCAATGACTATTAATTGTATATTTAGTCCTTATAAAATAGGCAAACTGTCCCTGGAGCAAGAATGTTTCGTCTCCATTAACAAATCAATGGTGGAGAAGTTACTGCAACAGATATAATAAATACTGACACTGATACATAAAACTGAGGTAATGTTTATTACCCCCTGATGGCATTACCCCTAAGATTAGGCAGGTTAATGCTGGTCTATTATCCTCTGACTGTAGTGACGTAAGAAATGTGTGTCATTCTTGACAGATCTTTATGTTTTTCATAGTCATGTAAAATCTGGAGTTCGCTCATGTTTTGTCCATCTCAGAGACATTACTAAACTTGGATCAGCAGTTTTAAAGAAGGAGACAGAGTTGCTCATCCATGGACTATTGCAATGTTTTGTACAGTTGTCAATCAAATACAAGTTGTTCAGAATGCAGCTTCTGACTGGGACCAGTGGGAGGTCTCACATTACTCCTGTGTTTAAGGTCCTTAATTGGCTTCCTATTGGTTTCAGAGTGCATTTTATGGTTATTACATGGTTTATATTTAAGATTTACTACATGTACACTTCCCTAAGCGGTCTTTGGGGTCTTCTGGCCCAGACCTTTTAACTATTTAACTAAAACACGTCTTAAGCCAAAAGGTTACCACGCTTTTTGCTTTGTGGCTCTGTGGTTTTGGTATTAATTCTAATAATCATGTGGTGAGAAAGGTACACTAGCACAGTAAGGACAATTTAATACTTCAGGAGAGAATCTAGGGTGAGAAAAAAAAAAAAAAATGTTAGTAGCTTTTGGTTACAGTGGTTAAAAAGAATACCTGGACGCCAGCTTGTTTTTCTCCTTTCGAGAGCGAGGGCGAGCAGTCAGGGGCAACTCGCTAACAGGAGTCAGATCACTGATCACCTTGTTAAGCTTGCGCAATTCGTTACCGATCTGGAGCAGCTTCCGTGGGTTGGGTGTGAGATCCTCTACGTCTGTTCGCCGGGACTTCTTCAGTGTGTATTTTCCTGTGGGATAAATAACAGAATATAATGTACGTCATATCTCTAAACTGTATCAGTTTGGTACTCTATATAACCTCCCCTGCACCCCAAATTGCACACCTCCATTATATATAGTAAAAACTGAGTATGCACACTTTAAGATCCTATGAGTGCCCACGAGAGGGACACCACGTCGTATGAGAAAAAGGCTGAAGGCGGCGACGTTTAAGACTTTAAGGTAATAGGACGTTGTTCCTTGTGGTCAAATTGCTTGTTTATCGCTTACCCTAAGTGAACATTAATTTTTACGCTGCACAGACGATGCATGTCCGAAAACTACATACCACAGACATGCGTACCTGTATTTGTAACGCAAATGTCTTGCAGGCTACCATTTTAATTACATTTTCAGTCTTGTGCGAAAATTGCATTATTTCCTCATAACGTCTTGCACGAGTTTGATTGTGAGGCGTAGTTTGTTGTGCAGCCAGAGTTTGTCAGTGATTTTTTCTACTGTAAAGTTATCGTGTATGTGAACACAGCAGCAACTGAATGTTACCCAAAATAGTTGTGTAGTGTGAAAACAACAGTAATCCGATCACTCTGAAATTGTCCAGTGTGAATTCAGTATTAGGAGATTTGAATGAGAGAGACAGACAGGCTACTAAAGCAACCCAAGGGCCTCTGTTGGTGGTACTTAAGTGTCCCAACTAACGAGTCTTTCGAGATACGAGTCGTCTCTTTGGGGATTTTTTGCTTTGAGTTGTGAGATAAAAATCGAGTTACGTGTCAGTTTCAGACACCCAACCGCTAGTTGGCGTAGCCCAGCTAACATCCGCTCAGCATCCCGTGTCTCACTCGACAGCTAGTCAGACATGCGGGTTAGCAAGTGGAGTCGTCTGATCCCCAAGGTAAATGCTGTACATTATACTTAATAAAACCAGTTTATTCCAGTACATCCTATTCTATTGTTTTTATACAATATTCGTTATTTATCAGTTTATTTTTCTTATTTAAAAACACGTAAACAAAAAAAATGCAGTGTTTTTTTCGGGGCCCTGGAACGGATTAATGGCATTTCAACTCATTTCAATAGGAAAACTGATTTGACATACGAGTAATTTGAGTTACAAACTTACGCAACAAATTAAACTTGTAAGTCAAGGCACCGCTGTGCATTATCAAAACAATGGATTATCTCACCTTGATGCAGACCATTTTTTTGATACATGTTGCTGGGAAGGGTGTCCCTGTCCCACTCGGAAGGTTTTAGCATGCGTTCTTGCTTAGATGGCGTGAGCTGCTCGCTGTATTCCCAGAAGTATCTGCGCTTGCCCCTCTTTCTGGAGATTCCAGCAGTCAGACCCTTAACGTCCTCCACCATGTCAGTGTCACATCCTGTTTAAAAGAGAGGAGAATGAAGAGAGGAGATCTGTGTGTGCAAAAGTGTGTGTGTTACAGTAGTTTTCCTGTTGCTTAAATAAAGATAATTCCTCAAACGCACATCCCTGGTCAAGAAGCTTAAACAGGTTTATCAACATTCGGATTTGTACCTGGTTCTGAGAAGGCATCGCTGATGTCGTCATCTTTGTCTCCCTCATAATCATCATCTTCCTCCTCCTCTTCCTCTTCATTTTCTGAAAGCTCATGCTCACTGCCAAATCCTTCATCGTGGTCTTCATCATCCAAGTCCACCCCTTCTGCCTCCTCTTCTTCCTCCTCCTCCTCGCCGTCTTCTTCTTCCTCGTCGTCTTCTTCCTCCATGTCAGCGGGAACTTTGCCTGCAAGCCTCGCCCTGGTCAGGAACAGTGAGTAGTTGTGCTCCTCCTCTTTCTTCTTCTCAGCGGCCGCGGTAGCGTCGGCTTCAGTGGCGCTCACGGTTAGCACGGTTTCGCTGCTGCCAGCCACAGGGAAGTTCAGTTTTTGTGGCTTTCCTCTTGACAAACCCAACTCTGGAGTGGAGCCGGCGCATGAAGGTTCCCGTTTACAGGTTTCTGCTTTTTTCTCAGAAACCAGTGGAAGCAGACTGGATGGAGTGTCGATAGTGGCTGACTGGACAATAGAAGCACTTAATTCATGCTCCTTGATCAGCGGAGAGCTGGCAGACACACTGATCTGCTGAGCACAACTCTCTAGAAAGGGCTTGCGTGGTACGCTAATGCAGAGCTTGGCCTTGCGTACATAATCTGTGCTCTCAGGCTGCGGAGATGCAACCCTGCTAGGCCCCTGCATCTGGGCTTTTGCCATAGTCTCAGTGCTTGAGGGTACTGGCCATGTGGCCTTCTGGGAACCTTCAGCGTAGTCCGGCAGCGTGCTATGATTAGCGAAATTGCCTGTGACAGAAGTGGCGGTTCTAACCATCTTCTTGCCTGCCACTGGTGGAGGAAAAAGAGTCTGCTTTTGTCCTGCTAATGAATCTGGAAGATATAAAGTGTCTGACACAGGCTGAGAGTCTTCACTGTTGAGCTGGGCTAAGGTAGGTGTGCGACCTATGACTTCCTCGTCTTGGTACGGGCTGGAGAAATCATCCAAACCCAGAAAGTCAACCTCCTTAGTGCCCCAGATGTCGCAGCTGGTGAGGCGTGTGTACTTGGTTAGGTCTTCCCAATAGGTGTCCCACTGTTCAAAATTGGAGCTGTAGGCCAAGTCGTTGTCTATTAGTTCCGGAAGATTTTCCATGCTTTCAAACGTTTTGCAATCCTCAACTTCAAATGTGTCTCTTCCGGGGCTCTGGCGACAAGTCATATCTCTGTCCTGCAAAAGGGGACACAATATTGAAGAAATAACCGAAGCAAATGTTCTAAGTGATTAAAAAAACGATGCATTCATCTTACCAGTTCATAAATGAAGTCTGGATCTGAGCTGTTGGCTAACAGGTCAGTGCTAGTCAGTGCCTGGTCAGCGAAAGTGTAGTTTTGAAAGGCATCCCCAAAGGGAGGATCCATTCCACTGACACTAGGCTGCATGACAAATGAAAACAGACACTGCTGAATTATCAATTCGAGGAGAAAAAGAAATTGCTAAATGGGTTTTGCATTAAATAAATCTTTAAAAAAAAAAAAAAAAAAACAGGTTAGGTACTTATGATCAACTACTTTAACAAAACAAAAATATAAAAGCGAATAAAATATAGGAGAGATTCATCTCTGCTAACAGTTGACACGTCACATACTAAACCCTACCTGAGGCATTGCCAAGAACAGATCCCAGATTCCTTGGCGGAAACTTTTCTGCCACGTCACTTCCCACAATTCCCTTGTGCTTATGTCAATCTCTGGCAGAAAATCACTGTGATCACCAAGTCGTTCTGCAAGTCGTTCTGCTTAGCCACACATGCAGGTATGGCTGTATTCTTCCTCTCTGTTCCGTATAGATAAATCAGATAAAAAAAATAAAAAAGGTGTTAACAAACAAACAAAGGAAATCGAAATGCGATAGAAATATCACAATGATGCATATTAACTGCACGGCTGATACGCATTCGAAGGAGAGTGACTCGGCCTGTGCAGGGTTGTAAACGTGTTGTCCTTAAATAAAATGTCACTTACAAGCTGCTATTCAGTTCACAAACAGTAGCTACAAGCGGCTGTCACCAACGGCTGTTTGCTGAACTTAGAGCAACCACAAGTAGCATCAACCAATGCATCTTTGTTCCTCTGTGCAGAGACACAACAACAGCAACGAGAAACAGGATGAAACGCAATTTTATTCTGTTGTCTAGTCATGATCAAAAAAAAAAAAAAAAAAAAAAAAGTTACAGGCCGTCTGAAAAAAAAAGGGGGGCTTGAGCTCCATGGAGGAAATGCTAGCAGACCTGAAACCAGTTCAAACGAAGGCAAGAGAGCAAGAGAGCCGAGCGCTGGGGCTATTTTTAAACAAGCGCCGCAGCATCCTTTCACCACTACAGACAGATAGTGATAAACAGAGGCTCTCAAACAGCCTAGAACGCTTTGCATAACAAATCAAATGAAATATGCGTAAGAGCACCAGAGCTGTACAGGCCAGCTGCGAAACGCCGCTAAACACCCTTCGCTGTATGGTAGATGACATCATATCCTCCTGCCACAGAGAACAACTCCGACGAATGTCTTATCACTATTACACTCGCACAAACTGTAGCGCTGGACACAAACCACAGAAAACGACAGATTAAAAACAACCAAACACGTTTGACTGTGTTTTTATTCTCTCTCAGCAGTCACATGGGAATATTTGCATGAGGAACTTTCCATAAAACACCTGGACTGCATAGCTCCATTCTGTCTTTACACTGATGTCATGGGTCCAGCTTTGATAAAGAAAAAACTGTAAAACAACACAACTTAGACAGGGAAAGACATAAAATGGTCTCACCTTTAATACTGACCCATAAAGAAGCTATGGAGAATAGGGATGGGGGGGGGGGGGGGGATCGATTCGTCGATACATGGCGATTCCTGAATTGATTCATAAACGTCCAGAATCGATTCTGAATTTGAATAAAACTTTTTCTTCTGTCTCACATCCCTGTTGCACATTCACTCTCACCAAACTACGGCAAGCCCCGAGGGGCAAAACGCATTTACCCACACACACAGAATGAGTGTTAACACAAAATTACCAGGTCTAAACTTAATAAAGGGTTTATTCTGTATTTACACAGCATAGATTTTGGAATCGGATCGTAAAGTACCTAAAGATTTCCACTCCTAATGAAGAAGAGGTCGTGTGAGTCATCTCTGATAGGTGGATCTGAAAACTCATTCAGTATTATAAACTATTCTTCTAAAAACACTGGTATCAAGGTTTCCCTCTTTTTCTTCCTGTTAATTAGCTTTTAAATGCTGGTGTGTGTGTGTGTGTGTGTGTGTTTGACTTTCACTTTTGAATTAGAACCAATTGACAATTCAGGATCAATTAATTGAACGGACAACAACAAATCAGAAGAAAAGACCAACTTACATACAGTGGTATCTTTGACTTACTAACTTACTAGTTGGGAAAACTCACAACTAACGAGTTTTCCGAGATACAAGTCGTCTCTCTGCCGATTCTTTTGCTTTGCGAGCTAAATTCGAGTTAAATTCGAGCTTTAGACACCCAACCGCTAGTTGGCGTAGTGAACAATACAGTGAACGGCGTAACATCCGCCCAGCATCCCGTGTCCGACTCGATAGCTAGTCAGACATGCGCGTTAGCAAGTGGAGTCGTCTGATCTCCAAGGTAAACGCTGTACATTATACTTAATAAAACCAGTTTAATGTGTTACATCCTATTGTATTGTTTTTTTATACAATATTTATTATTTATATGTTTATTTTTCTTATTTAAAAACATGTAACAAAAAAAATTGCGATGTTTTCTGGGGACCCGGAACAAATTACATTTACAGCATTTGACAGACGTCGTCATCTAGAGGGACTTACGTTTATCTATTTTTATACAACTGAGCAATTGGGGGTTAAGGGCCTTGTTTAGGGGCCCAACAGTGGTGGTTTGATGGAGCCGGGAATTGGACCCACAATATTCAGGTTGATAGTCCATTTCAATTTAACATACGAGTAATTTGAGTCACGAGCTCCGTCACGGAACAAATTAAACTAAATTTACAGCATTTGACTGAGACGCCCCTTTACAGATACCTTTTTTTTTTTATACAACCGAGCAATTGGTGGCTAAAGGGACTTGCTTAGAGGCCCAGCAGTGGAGGTTTCATCATGAAACTCATTAAGAAACAGCGTTTATAAATATATGTTTGTTTCTCCTCACAGGCTCATGGCTATGCGTTTAGTACAGTGGAGGTAAGTCAGGACACCGCTTTATTTTTAACTTACTTTCGATAAATATTTAATACAAAACTAATACTTTAAAAATGTCAGCGTGGGGCGGTGCCACAGTGTGCAAGTGACATATTGACCTAGTGACATAGCCTATTAATCGGTAATTATTACAATGATTAATCAGCAATTAAAAGGGAATTCCTTTAACTTTTAAAAATATCAAACAATAATATTAATATTACTTATACTTTCATTTATTTGTTGATTTATTTTGAAATTAATTCTTTTTTTTTTTTTTACTCTTTAATGTATTTATTTTAATTCAGGAATAAGATTTAACATTAGCTCGCTCTCACACCGGTCATTTTTCTTGTTTATCGTTGAACTTTTTATCCACTTAACAAAGAATGGAATAAAAACCAGCCCGGTGGCAGACTGGTTAAACCGCCCGATCGCAGGCTGTTAAATAATGTCACGTGAGATCAAATGACGACTCCACAACATAAATATGCTGCTGTTGAGAATGTGGACTTAACATTTTAGCCGCGTTTGCTGTTTTGAATGATCGGGTTTAGCGGGTTAATAATGCACAATATCATTTGGTCCAAAAGGTGTTGACTTTAATTCATCCTGGTAAAAACAGGACGACTGTAAAGCTGTGTTGCTTTTTGCAAACACTCAACAATTTATTCGCGCTACCGAAGAAAAAAAAAAAATGTATTCACACCGTATTGGAAATATCACATAATTTTACCTTCTTGTTTGTGAACCTGTTGTATTTCCTGCAGATTCCTGTAGGCTGCAGTATAACTGCACTTAATGCTTAACCCAGGGGAGGGGTCCAAACTCGGTTCTGGAGAGTCGGGGTGTCCTGCGGAGTTTAGCTCCAACCCTAATCAAACACACCTGAACCAACTAATCAAGGTGTTGCTAGGTTTACCTGAAACTTACAGGTAGGAGTGTTAAGGCAAGTTGGAGCTGAACGTGTTGGTCTGCAGGACACCAATCCACCAGGACCGAGATACTACACACACTTGAGTGAACGACTCCCGTCTGCTTTCCGGATGCTTAGTTAGATCACTAATAAAGAAGGCTAAAACCCCCCAGCATTACATAGGTAAAAAAAAAAACATTAACCAGGCATCCAGACCCAAACAGGGAAATGATTACATTTAGGAGGCACATACCGCAAACAAATAAAAGTCTCTGAGATGATAGCAGCAAAATGCCGTGGACAGTACACACTAAAATAGAGTCACAGAGACTATAAGAGTTCTATCATATCGTTCTCAGGGGTTTTTCACTGGGGCAGTTTATTCTGATCACAAATCACAGGTTGCCTGAAACATCAGTTACATAAAAACCATCAGGTAGTCTAAGAAATACGCACTGCGGTGTCAAACCCACCTGCAGAAAATGGTCTGACTTTGGTTGCACTAGAAAGTTACAGTAATTTTTAGAAAAACGGATGAAACATCCTATGTTAATGACGCTGATGATATTTACATTTACATTTGCAGCATTTGGCAGACGCCCTTATCCAGCGCGACTAATATTCCTTGTTATACAGCTGAGCAATTGGGGGTTAAGGGCCTTGCTCAGGGGCCCAACAGTGGTGGCTTGGTCAAGCTGGGAATCTAACCCACAACCTTCGAGTTGGTAATCCAACACCTTAACCATGAGCCACCACTTCCCCCTATTAGGTGAGGAGGTCTGGGCTGTCTTCCAACGTTCATTTCTCCTTAGTCACTTAGTTCCAGTGATGAAGATTCACAGTTAAGGCTGTGTTGGTAAGTTGTCCTGATACTTTTGACCATCCTTTAGCTTGAGGCGGTGTAACCACGCTTATCTGGCCTCTCTCAACAATCCCTCTGATGTTTCTGCAATAACCAAACCCTCACTAACGTGAATCTCAGTTCATTTTCTAGCATGGTGAAGCATGACAGGATTAACGACTGCACTAATTTCCTAAAGGCGTATATATATGATATATATTTATAATATAATTTATTACACGTGTATACATATACATATATATATATATAGATATATTACATATATGTATGTGTATGTGTTACATATAAATATGTAATATATATGTAATAAATTAAATATAACTACATTTGACTGGTGTAAAGTCTTTGGATGGACGCAGAATTATAACATATAAGACAGAGAATTAGCTATGAATTCTACAAGATTCGTTTCAGTAGCTTTTAATCAAGTTAATATTGTTTGGAATCTACAGGTTTGTAAAAAATGATCAAACCCGTGCCACGAAATATTCAATACTATCGTTTACTTTAAATACTGTTACTTAATACTTTTTCCTAAAATGCCAACAAAGGCCAGAAAATCAAACAGTCTGTCTGTCCAACATGTCTCTGTCTCTATCTTTGCAGAAGATGCTGAGGTAAAAAGCAAAGAATCTAAAGAATGAGAACCATGTGATTAAATCAATGTTCTTCTTCCTGATTGCAAAAACTTGCTTTGCAAATGCAAAGGTTTCTTCCGTAGTCCGAAGCAGTCAGCGGTTCTCTGCTGTTCTAAACACTATCAGAATCACTGACCTACATTTACAACCTAAATTATAATATTTGTTCCGTTAAATGGTATTAATTTATTCCAACAGTTTATTCTCTTCATTTCGTAGTGTTTCTCTCGCTGCACTGCTTCCAGTACGTGGATGTGGATGTTAGATTTTTTTGTCCAATCAGATTTCAGTTTCTATGTGCCGCCATGTTAATCTAATCTGCCTTCAGAATCAGTAGCGCTGCCCGTGGAACTATATTAGCAGTGGCAGGTTAATTATTGGTTAATATTATTAAACACTGTTTCTTTAACCAATCCGATTTTAAGTTCCTCACAGGGCCAGCTAGCCGGGCCATAATAACGACTAGCAAAACTTGTCTGTACAGTTGAATTTGAATTTTTACGTCCACAATGGCTGGCGGAGGGGGAGAAATTAACTTTATCTCCGACAAATAAAAATCTGTTTTTAAGGCAGATTTTTCCAAAATATTGATTCTGAACTGCTCCAGATGTTGTAGGTGGTACAGTTGTGGTTGTAGTGTAGAGGTTTGGAGTTGTGTGTTAACGGGTTTCTTGCTTTAATAAAAATGGTTTTTATCCTCAATATGTGAAACGTCTCTCTGTCTGTAATTCCACGCCGTGTTATATTGTGTGTTTGTTTAGTATTGATGTGTTTCTCCAATTGTGATGTGATAGTGGGGGTATTAAGAGGGGTATCAGTCGGGGTAAATCCACACTGAAGGACCAGCTACCAAATGCACCGCCTGCCACTGGCAGAGACACACTTCAGGACCTCCAGTGGAGCTGCGGCTCTCTGATGCTAGAGACTCCTGCAGTCATCCTGAAATCTGGAGTCTGATTGTTGTGATATTTACACTGTCCAAACCAAAGGCAACATTTCATAAGTAAATCAAGCTTTTCTTTTTACTGGAATGTTTCCCGGGAATCCTGCCACATTTATCGATGCGAAAAGAAGCCATGAAACACCCGCTACATCCCAGTAAAAACAGTTCCTGTCCCTTTAAATCCAGTCGAAGGTTCGCGTTTGACTCTGACCGATTCCACAACGTTGAATTCAACATGGCCTGAAAACAAACCGCAACCAAACCCTTAGCGCACTGCGCCAACGCCCACGCCTTCGCGCGCTCTCATTGGCTAACAGCGACGCTTCAGCCCGCCCCCAGAGAAAAGCTACGCGCTATGCCTGCATGTCAATCACACAGCACCGTAAATATCCTTCACCCATTAAGTGTGGTTGAGAACGCGGTGCAACAAACAACATCCAAGGCCTTCCCATTCTTACATAAAGAAGTGGATTCTACTTATACAATTCATAATAAAATCTGGTACTTTATTATTAAAACTTATATAACTTATTTACGATAGTAATAAATAAACATTTTATTATTTTTCCTGACGGGGATTGAAAACAGCCCGTGCAAAAACTGGCGCAAATTAAAAAAAAGCCAAAGTTAATTACGAATGCAATTTATTTCCTACCATGCACATGTCTTTATTAATTATTATTATTAATTATTATTATTATTATTATTAAAGTATAGCATAGGAATAAAGATAAGCAACTTTCGAGGGTGTGTGTGCTGTAGGGGGGCGTGGTGCCCAGACCGATCTATAATAAACTGCTCATCATCAGTAGATCAGTGTGTAAAACTAAGACTGATATACAAAACATAGAAAATGATCAAATCAGCTTAAAAAAAAGTCCATTCATTCTACAACCCATAAAATTACCTGTAGATTCTACCGATCCGATCGTTATGTAATTTTGTCTGATTTTCTTCTTCTTCTTCTTCTTCTTATTATTATTATTATTATTATTATAATCCACGATCTACTCGATTAACCCAGTCGGTTATTTGATTTGGTGTGTAAAATGTTGCATATGTTATTTATTAACTGAGACTGAAATGTGGACAGGGGAAATATTAAAGCAAAATCATTACCAATTAAGAGTTTTAATCACCTTCATGTGGAAATTGCGAGTGAATAATAATAAACACAGCAGCAATAGAATAGACACAACCCGCGTAAACAGATGTTTATCACAATAATCATAACAACACAGCAAAACACACAACCTTCTAGAACAATTCAGAGACTGTCAGTCAGGATTAATGACAGGAAACAGCTACAAAAATACAGGAAATGAAATTAATAAACATAAACACACACACACACACTCATATTATATCAGATGGCATGAACACCGAGTGTGTGGAGTGTTTGAGTGCAGAACTAAAACTTGTTGTGATGTTTACTATGGCCTCCGTTCCTCCCACTCTCAGCTAGCAGCATTAGCCTTCGAGCTAACGACAGGAGCCACTATTTGTATTCATGTTTAACGACTTCGACGGTTGTTCGCGACTCAAACTGAATAAAACATGTACTCACCCCGTAACGAGGCTTTACACGCGTCGAAGTAACGCGTTACGCTCCGAATACAGAAGTCTGTCGCGGAACTTGGATGAAATTTGCACACAAATTTCCACGCTGTCTTCTTTCTCTCGGGTTTGTTTTGTTTATCTTCTTCCTGACGGGTTCCTGGAAAGCGCGTGACCTCTTTAGCACGTGATTACCCACCGACCAATCAGAGCGCGTCTACCGGGTTGACTCAAAACTAGATCTGGAGCCATTTAAACCCGTTTATACAACATTGTGATAAATGTTGTGTAAAATATAGATAATGATAATCAGGTCTAATAACGACTTTATTTATTTTCTGCAGGTTTGCAGAAAGTATAACATTATAAAAAGGACCGGTTTTAATACTTTCCGGTGTTTAAAACAAGGTTTATACATGCAAAAGGTTAAAAACTACATTTCCCAGATACACGGAAAAACTGCAGTGGGAAAAATAACCAATTATAATTACTTTCGTTACAGCATTCAGTCGATTTTAGAGGTGGGAATCTTTAGGTACTTTACGATCAGATCCGATTCTGAGTGTCACGATCCGATTCCAAAATCGATTCTTTATCTACACTTTTTTTCTAATTCCTTTGCTGTAAATACGTGTTTACATCTTTACATTTTACCCAGAATTGGAGTTTCTATGATTTTTGTTAGTTGGAATTTCTGTATGACATCATCATCCATGTTAAAAAAGATGATTCGAGTAATTAGGTGAACCTGCAACGAACGCTCGCTTACACTTATCATTTTTCTGTTTTCTGCACGCGCAGACCGTCGCCATCTTATTTGAATTTAGAATCCATTCTGGACTTTTGAGATTCGATTCAGGAATCATTAGAGAAAGAATCGCGATGTATCGATGAATTGATTTTTTTTCCCACCCCTGATAGATTTATTAAATGTGATTAAATGGTTAGGAGGGGGACACTCTGGACAGGTCGCCAGTCCATCACAGGGCCACACTCACACACACACACTCACTTCTATGGGCAATTTAGAATCAGCAATCAATCTAACATTCATGTTTTTGGACTGTGGGAGGAAACCGGAGAACCCGGAGTAAACACACACAAGCACAGGGAGAACATACAAACTCCACACAGAAAGAATCGAACAGTTTTGCCTAGTCTTTTTTTCTCACCTTCACATAACATTTTCCACCCTTGAAGACAAAGTCGGATGTTTCTGAATGCTGGGATAGTAAAACAACAAAAAGGAGTGTAAGATTCCATCGGTGGGCAGAGCTGATTCCTGTCAGTGTTTCCACCTGGGTGGTTTGGAGCTCACCACAATGCACCGAACGCTCGGATCTGCTCAACACCCCGACCTGCAGGACAAATCCAACACTTATTAATAACATCTAATACACACAAGAAGGAAACAAAATTTAAAAGAAATTAAAATAATTACAACAAAAAATTATTAAATTAAAAAAAAAAAAACCCCAAAAAAAAAAAAATTGGTTTAAAATAAATGAAAAGAGTTAAGAATATAAAATGATTATATCTGCTCAGATGGATCTTGGAGGTCATTCATTAATGCAGAACAAAATAAACGAGTTCTGAGCCTGGATTTAAAGATATCTACTGGTTTAACACATCTGATCTCTTCTGGTAGCTGCTTCCTACTGCAGGCTGTGTAATAGCTAAACGCAGATTCTCCTTGTTTAGACTGAACCCTCTGTATGTTTAACTGACTTGATCCTAATGATCCGAGTGATCTGATTGGTTTATATTCAGTGAGGAGATCTGAAAGGTATTTAGGTCCTATAGGCCATTGAGTGATTTATAAACGAGTAACAGTTCTTTAAAATTAATCCTAAATGTAACCGGTAGTCAGTGTGAGGACCTGAGGACCGGAGTGATGTGTTTATATTCGCTGGTTCTAGTCAGAATCCTGGCAGCAGCAGTGTTCCTTATGAGCTACAGCTGTTTAATGGTCTTTTTAGGGAGGACGGTCAGGAGTGTGTTACAGTAGTCCAGTCTACCGTTAATAAAAGCATGAACCAGAGTTTTCGGATCCTGACTGGAAACAGAACCCTGAATTCTGGCAGCGTTTTTTTTTTTTTATTAAGATGATAGTTTGCCGATTTAGTTAAATGACTACTGAAACTAAGATCAGACTCCAGAATCACACTGAGATTCCTGACTTGATTTTTGGTTCCTTGACTTCTAGAATCAAGATGTGCATTCACCCAGAGAACGTTCTCTTTGCTCTCTAATGAAAACGACTTCAGTTTTCTTCTTGTTTAACTGAAGAAAGTTTCGGCAATACATTTCTTCAGAATTTCTGGTTTTAGTCAGAATCCTGGTCTCAGTGTTCTGTGTGCAGCTGCAGCTGATTAATGATCTTCTTGAGAAGGATGATTGTGTGTGTATGTAAATATTCTCCTGGGTTTCATTCTGTCTTTGTGCGAACGTCAGCGTAAACTTTATTTCTTGATTTGTCTCCTAGTTTAGTTCCTAGAGCAGTCCTTTATTTGTCATTTGCATTTTTCCAAATATAGTCTTCGTTCCCTGCGTCGCTCTTCGTCATGACAGGTCAGGAGTGTGTTATAATGCATTATAACATTATTATGCGTTAAAATGCATTTGGTACCTGGGCTTCAAGTTCAATTTTAATGACGCCTGCTTGACAAATTAGAATATAAAATGTCAATATATATAATATTTTTAAACCCACCTCTTTCTTAAAAACCTACCTCTCGACATTGAAAAGGAAAAATAAATTATCCCTGCTGCTCTTTCAACAGTTTTGCTGTTGTTACACTGACTTAAAGCAATTTTGTTACATCGCTCTGGACAAGAACGTCTGCTAAATTCTGTTAATGTAAATTGCAATTCTCAAATTAAGAGAAATTCTCCTGTTTAGTAACTCTAGATTTAAAGATCTTTTTACACAAATTAAAAATGCTAACTGTTTAAAACATTATTATTATAACAAGCTAGTTTTAAGTTAATTAGATCAAATACAAATGTATGGAATAAGATAAAATAATAATAAAAAAAATGCTTATTTTAAGACATTTTCCTTTTTTTTACTAAAGCCTGGATGCCTGTACCTTCTCAAATCACGCATTTATTTCCTGGTGTTTAGATGGTTATTTTTTGTAGTGTGACAGGTTTTTTTTAGAGACACTTCTACATGGAGTCTAGAATTAAACTCTAAATAGAGACACACACACACACACACACACACACAATGGTGTGGTGACAGAAAGAAATGTTCTGAGTGCTTTATGAATGGGTTGCTCTTCAAACACATTCCACAATTCTGCTATAAATATGAAAGCTCTGCTGTTTGTTTTGGCTGTTTCCGGGGAGTCACAATCCCAACTCATCTGCTGTGATGTAAAATAAAAATGGCAGCATATGGTAGGACAGATTGTAGGACATCCGAGCAGAACATAACATCATTGCATTGCTTAATTACTTTAGATCTGTCAGGATCCACGAGTTACTAATTCTCCCCTGACGGGTCAATCGGCAGACTTTAACATCTGCAGTTATACAATATTATATTGTATAACCTCCCAGAAAAGTTGTAGATGTTGATGAGAGTTCGGTACCCTGAAGGTAACTAGTTTGTCTCAGCGCGGGAAAGAGTTTATTCCCCACTTCCAGACCAGCGCCGCCGACCGCTAACACTGACTTACAGCCTTTAAATGACTGATATATTTTATTGATATCTGTAATGTTTTTGTGATGTTATATTAATATTAAGATAAATATTGATTCTGAACTGCTCCAGATGTTGTAGGTGGTACAGTTGTGGTTGTAGTGTAGAGGTTTGGAGTTGTGTGTTAACGGGTTTCTTGCTTTAATAAAAATGGTTTTTATCCGCAATATGTGAAATGTCTCTCTGTCTGTAATTCCACGCCGTGTTATATTGTGTGTTTGTTTAGTATTGATGTGTTTCTATAATTGGGATGTGATAGTGGGGGTATTAAGAGGTGTAACAGTCGGGTAAATCCACACTGAAGGACCTGTCACCAAATGCACCTCCCGCCACTGGTAGATCAAATGGTTAGCATAAATGGGTCATTCTTTGAGCTACTGATAGAAGGATCAGGGTTCAAGCCTTATCACTGCCAAGCTGACACTTTTGGGCCCCTGAGCAAGGCCCTTAAAACCCTCTCTGCTCCAGGGGTGCTGTATTACAGATGGCCCGGTGCTCCGATCACAACTTTTATGAGCTTTAATATGTAAAGAAAATAATTGCAAATATAATTAGCATTGTTGCCTCACAGCAAGAAGGTCCTGGGTTTGATTCCTGATTGATTGGTGATTCTAAATTGCCCACAGGAGTGAGTGTGAATGTGTGTGGCCTTGTGATGGACTGGCGACCTGTCCAGGGTGTCCCCCCTCCTGCCTTTTGCCCTTTCAGAGACGGCTTTTAGACTCCGGCAGATCCCCGTAAACCTGAATTAGGGAATCAGCGGGTGCAGAAGATAAACGAATGAATGAATAAATAATTGCACGGTGCAGAAATGTACATATGATTTACTTACAGATTCGGGTGTGGTAAAGGTGTCATCAGCCATTCGGATTGGTTAGTATGTGTCCTAACGTATAAAAGTTTACAAAACTTGTATATGAACAGAATTTGGTAAACAGACAGTGATAAAAGTTCAGTGCTGACATGAGATCATTCTGAGGTTCATCTCCAACAGCGGTGCTTTAAGCGGTGCAGTAATTTTACATTGTAGACTAAATTGTTGAGAAACACACCGGCTACTTGAATTTTATTTCTCTGGTAAATATTTTTTAGTCTAACTAATCTTAAAAGCATAAATAGTTTATTATATTACCCATATTTCATTTTTAAATCCGTAAAAAATGGTCTAGAAATAATTTTCGATTCTTTATCCTCAATTTTATTCAGACTAGCGAGCAATCAGGAAAACCCTAAATTTAAGCTTGGTCATTTGATACAGCAGTAACCATCTTTAAAACAAAACTAAGATGTGTGAGGAGACAAATTCCTCCATTAGTGCACAAACCCAAAAGTCTTTAGCCAGTGCTGGCCAGATGTTTACAGAAAACTACTGTTAATCAAGAAGGTCACAGTTCTGTCTTGATCTTGTGCATGAGGTCCTTTTGGTCAATCATTTCCAGCTGCCTGCTCCAGCGATGGTAAGCCAGAAGCGCAATGTTTTTAGCAGCCATAGAGCTCATCTCCATGGCACTCGCCGCCCATTCGATCCCATTGAGGTAGTAAAGACTGTCATGCAGGATCATAGGGGGCATCTCCTGAGAACTTCCATAGCGAGGGTATGCCTTCCATTCAGTCACCTGCACAGAGTAGTAAGACCTAAAAAGAGTCTTGAGTTCGTCCTTTTCCAGTGGTTTAGGAGAGAAGACTTTATAGACCCTAGCCTCATGTGGCTGTTTACGGCGAAAGCCAGTGCTGATGTTGACAGGACAGATGCTAGAGGCGCTGTTGAAGAAGAGCTCGGCTGTGTCTGTGGTCAACACACTCGTGAAGGGGAAAAGCTTAGGGTCAGGAAAGCCAAAGTAAGTGCTGTTGAGATAGCCATGGACAATAGAGGCCACCATTGTGTGGTAAGACCCAGTTAGGTCTGCTAACTGAGGTTCGAAGCCCTGGAAGGAGATTCCTGAGTTAACATTTTGCTGGAGAGGAGTGGCTATGATGACTATGTCATACACGTCTGATGCAATCTCAGCTGAAGTTGCGTAACTGAGTTTGTACTGGTGGGATTCACCTGGAATGAACATGAATGACATGTTATACGAGATACATTACATCAGCCAAATACTGAAGAGTGGACAAGTTTAAAGGACAATGTTCTAGCGTCAATCATCAGGACATCACTCGTTGCATTATTATTGGATTGTTTATTTTACATTTCCTGTTTGTTTGAATGTTAAATCCAAATTAAATTTACATGTATATATTGTTTTAAATATTATATTGTTTTAAAAAAAATAATTTTTTGGGACGTTTGTAGATAAAGACGCATGTTTTGGTGTTCTTGGCAGTTTTTTTAATAATGTACACATTTTATTGTATCGACTGATATTAAGGAATTTATTTTCTATAATTTGGGCCTTTTCGTCCAGCTCTAGGAGGACCTAAATGTGAAATCAAATGAAATAAAAACAAGCACATGAATGTGATAGTCAGGTGTTTTGCTACAGAATTGTACTGTAAAAATTATATTTTTGATTCCAGTCACATCTTTCAGTGAGAAGTGGTGGCTCATGGTTAAGGTGTTGGACTGCTAACCCGAAGATTGTGGGTTCGATTCCCAGCTCCACAAAGCCACCACTGTTGGGCCCCTGAGCAAGGCCCTTAACCCCCAATTGCTCAGTTGTATAATAGAGATAAATGTAAGTCGCTCTGGATAAGAACATCTGCCGAATGCTGTACATGATAAAATCTCGAATCTGACTGGCCAAACAAATAACTATAACAGCAGAACTTAAACTATTTCTGGCTTAAAATAAAAACTATAACAGCAGGGCAGCACGGTGGCTTAATGGTTAGCACTGTTGCCTCACAGCAAGAAGGTCCCGGGTTCGATTGCTGGGACCTTCAATTCTCAAGTACTCCGGTTTCCTCCCACAGTCCAAAAAACATATATGTTATGTTGATTAGTGATTCTAAATTGCCCATAGGAGGGAGTGCGAGTGCGACCATGTAACGGACTGGTGACCTGTCCAAGGTGTCCCCCTCCTGCCTTTCGCCCTTAAACAGAACTTAAACCATTTCCGGCTTTTTGTAATAAAGATAATATGTTTTATCAATGTATAATTTGTACAGTTGTAATAATTTTAATGGATTTGCACTTTTTTAAAATTCTCGATCAAAGAACAAACCTAAATCTTTCATTTTACTTGTTTCTTGCTGTTTTTTACCTAAAAGGTTTGTTGAGGTGTTAAAATGAAAGTTATAACAGAAACTAACTGATGTCGATTTTAAAACAACTTTCCTCGTATTGGAGGATAGAGGATAAATGTACAAATGGATACCTGTGGACTGAAGGGAAATGGTGGTAACTTGTGACTGAATCAGATTGGCCTTTGCTAGTTTTAGAAGTCCAGAACAGACTAATTTATTCCCTCCTTCCACTGCCCACAGATTGGTTTGTGCCCCAGCCAGAGAAACCGCACCTGTAAAAGAATATCTAAAAATAAGACTTACAAGGTACAACATCACGCTAAATCTGCGGTCTGTTCAAAGTGGAAGTACAGATGATTAAAGAGGTATAAGTGTATGAATGGTAATTAATTCCTATGTTATAAGACTTCACAAAAACAAAAATACATGTTTATGCACTTAGATATAAAGAAGATCCTTAAAAGCCCCATATTACAATACATACAACCATCAGACCAACACTCACAACGAGCACTGACAGGTGAAGTGAATAACACTCATCATGGCACCCGTTAGTGGGTGGAATAGATCAGGTAGCAGGTAAATATTTTGTTTTAAAAAAATGATAGTTAAGTTGTTAAAAGTAGGAAAAATGGCCTAGCGTAAGGATTCGAGTTTGACAGGGAACAAGTTGTGATGGCTCGAGGACTGTGTCAGTCTCCATAACTACAGCTCCTGAGAATGTATCTATAGAAGATGCGCCGCCACATTTAGATCGTTTGTGTGGTAACATTTTGGTGTCCCGGTGGAAATAAGAAACGGCGAAAGAATGCATTGTAAGAAATAAATACCGCACCCCTTTGCTAACACCACCTTTATCGCTATTGTAACAGACAGTGTGTGTAATATGGATGTGACTGTGCGCGAGAAGGGACTTGAGCCGCACATCAAACATTTCACACACACAATAAACCTCACTACACAGACTGGACTTGGTGTTACGTGTGTCTCTCGTTTGCTCAGACGGGTGAGACGCAGGGCTGGGTTTTTTTTTTATCCCACCGGAGTTCAACAGCTGTGGCGGTATTGACATGCGAGCAGAAGCTGCTACAACTGCCACCACACACATTAATAACGGACGGGGGACAAAAAAAAAGTCTGTGGCTAAACATTTTGCACAGTGTTTATATGTTGCTAATCACCGCATATAATTTATTAAAATAGAAGTTTAATTTCATAAAGTAAAAAAGTTCGTAAAAAAGTTAAATATATATAAACACAAAATACAATTTCTTTTTTTTAAGTTCCAAGTTCCGTACTAACAGAAAAACAGTGAATAATCTCACCAACAAAAGCTGGTATACTGACGTTCTGTCCGTAGTTAACCCACATAATTGGAGCTACAACTTCATCAATGAAGCGCTGAGACACACCCAACTCCAGCAGAGACTCGGACAAAGAGCGACGGGTCATGTTGAGAAATCCTGAACCACCCAATGAATCCAGCAGCTCGTCCACTGTACTAAACGCATAGCCATGAGCCTGGTATTTATAGATTCTGGGGAGAAACAAACATTTATTTATAAACGGTTTTTCTTAATGAATCATTTCTTGATGAAACATAGAAGCAAGCCAGAGCATGAAAAATCAATAATTTACTGTATGTAGAATCTCCTTCGTGTTTAGCAAAGGTACCCGAGTAAACAAATGCTCCACATATTTCATAGTAATAATAATAATAATAATAATAATAATAATAAATACTATTTAAAATATTTAATAATATTATAATAATTAATTATTAATATTAATTAATAATAATAAATTAGGGGTAGTGGTAGCTCAGTGGTTAAGGTGTTGGATGGATAACCTGGGGTTCGATTCCCAGCACCACTATCCCTCCACTGCTGGGCCCCTAAGCAAGGCCCTTAACCCCCAATCAATTAATTAACCCACAATCGATTGTATAAAAGAGGTTTCTATAAAGTTGCTCTGCATAAAGGGGCGCCTGCCAAATGCTTACGAGTTTAATTTGTTTCATGTTGGAGCTCGGAACTCAAATTACTTGTTTGTCAAATCAGTTTTCTTCATTGAAATAAATTGAAATGCCATTAATCCGTTCTGGGTCTCCGAAACTTTTTTTTTGCTACATGTTTTTAAATTTAAAAAAAAAAATAAACGTATAAATAATGAATATTGTATAAAAAACACTACAATAGGATGTACTGTAATAAACCGGTTTTATTAAGTATAATGTACAGCATGTTTACCTTGGAGATCAGGACGACTCCACTTGCTAACGCGCATGTCTGACTAGCTATCGAGTGACACACGGGATGCTGGGCGGATGTTACCTAAATGTACGCCAACTAGCGGTTGGGTGTCTGGAGCTCGTAACCCGAATTTTAGCCGAGAGAATTTCGGCCGAGAGACGACTCGTATCTCAAAAAACTTGTTAGTTGGGACACTCGTTAGTCAAAGTACCAACTGTATTCTATGATTTCCTTTAACTCGCTTTGTTCCATACTGCTAAAACAAGTTTCCTGCTAGTGCCTGTAGCACTGCCAAAATTTACAAAATACCAAATATGTCCTTTTATTCTGTTCATATGTAAATTATATTTATATCTGTTTTAATATTCCGTCATTAAATATAAATAAAAAAAAAGATTTAAAATTTGTTAGAACGGTAAAAACAAATGCTATTTACATTTATGCTATTCGGTAGACACCCTTATCCAGAGCAACTTCCATTTCTCTCATTTATACATCGAAGCAGTTGAGGGTATTGATCATTGAATTTAACCCACGAACTGCTGATTAGCAGGCCAACGAGAGTTAACCAGTTAGAGTTACCACTTTATTAGTTATTATTAGCGCAGACAGTTATATAGTTTGTTAGATTTCTCATTCAGATGAGAAATGTCTTATTCTGTTTTAGAGGCTTTGTTATTGCATTAATCAGTAAAAGAGAGACAGACAGAGCGACAGAGAGCGAGAGAGAGAGAGAGAGAGAGAGAGAGGAGAGAGAGAGAGGAGAGAGAGAGAGAGAGAGAGAGAGAGAGAGAGAGAGAGAGAGAGAGAGAGAGAGGAGAGAGAAGAGAAGAGAGAGAGGAAGAAAGACAGGGAGAAAGACACAGGGAGAAAAAGACAGGAGAAGAATGAGAGAGAGAGAGAGAGAGAGAGAGAGAGAGAGAGAGAGAGAGAGACAAAGAGACAGGGGTTATAAATGTCTATAACGCAGTTGTGATCACAAACCAACTTGTCTGTAATGTACAGATTGGAATAGTTGGTATGTGGCTGCAGTAGAGACACACAGACACTTCAGGGCGTCTGGAATTGAGGCTTTGATCAACATGTAAGACTCTGAAATTAATTTTTTTAAAGTTGTCTGCAGGTTATGTGGAGTTTAAAAAGTGCAAAAGTCCTCAAACAAAATGTTAAAATATTCTTTTTTTTTTATATTTATATTTTTGACTGGTGTTTTTGTTAACACCAGTTTTCTATAACAGTTTATTCATGCTGTGCCACCAGGTGGTGGAAACACTACGCTCAGTCGATGTAAATTAATCTACCACATACAGATTATCAGTAGTGTGAGAGAGGAAGCGGAGGTCGGGGTCGCAGCATGGTCACAGATAGTTTTCTTTCTCTTTAGAGGAAGTGGTGGCACATGGCTGAGGTGTTGAGGCTATCAACCTGAAAATTGTGGGTTTGATTCCCAGTTCCACCAAGCCACCACTGTTGGGCCCCTGAGCAAGGCCCTTAACCCCTAATTGCTCAGTTGTATAGAAGAGATTAATGTAAATCGCTTTGGATAGGGGCCCCTGCCAAATGTTGTAAATGTAACTGATACCGATAACTGATAAGTTAGTCGGCCTCATGGCCGTTTTCTATAAATAATGGGTTTATATTTTATATTATGCCCAATCTGGCAACCCTGGCTGCAGTCAGCTGCACTCCGAAGGCGGATGATTGATAAGTATGGACAAACCTGGCTGCATCTGGAGTTTAATCTAAAATCAAAAGTACTGATGTAACTATACTAAACTATATTTTATATGAATTCACACTCATAGCTTTACCAACACTGCAGTTGTTTTTCTTTCATAAGCATAACAATGCGAAGAGAAACACATCATGAATCAACTTACAGATAGTTTCGAGGGTTTGGAGCTATGCTACTGTTCTGTTTGAGAGAAAGCTGTTTTTCCTCACCTCATAAACTTCTCCATGATCTCCTCCACCCACATTTGCAGCCGGATGAAGCTAATGCCATATCGCCACCATAGGCGAAACAGGTCCAGCAGGTACCAGTCAGTCTCTTCCAGTATAATCTCCTTTCCATTAAACACAGCCATCTTGCCCGCCACACTCCTTCGATATTTTAGTCCTACAACAGAAAAAAAGTGGAATATAAATCAGTTTGCTGGACTTGATAAATAAAATCCTCGTTTACCTATAATTACCCATCAAGACCCGGTGAAGTATCCTCAGGGCTCAATGCTGAGTCCATTACAATTCAGCATGTATACCTTTCCGCTTGGTCAACGCCTTAGATCTCTGGGTCTAACAGCGATAAGACAGACGTCATGCTTATTGGTTCACCTCACCAACTATGGAAAGCTGGACCTCTAACGCTTAATGTAGATAGATCTGTTCTAGAATTTTAAGCAAAATTAGAGAACTTGCGGGTGATATTTGATGTGCATTTAACTTTTGACTCTCATGCGCAGAACCATTGCACGTATCCGCCCCATGCTGTCCTTTCCTGTGGCGGAAAAATTGATTAAGATTTTTGTTTTCTCCCCACTGATTACTGCAATGCTCTGCTTGCAGGGGTCCTAAAGACCACTCTAGTTAAATTGCAGCATGTCTAAAAGCACATCACTTCAGTTCTAGAATCCCTTCATTGGCTCCCTGTCAGGTTCCGTAGTCAATTTTTGCCTTTATTAATAGGATATAGGATAAGATAAAGAAAGGGGACGTGGTGGCTCGCGGTTAAGGTGTTTGACTACGAACCTGATTGTGGGTTCGATTCCCAGCTCCACCAAGCTACCACTGTTGGGTAATCAGAAATGTAAGATCCCCACGTAAGACAGATATATATATATGTTTCTTATATATTTTTCTATATATATATTGTCATTGTGCATTTTTCACATATCCCATCTTAGTAAGTTGGGGTCAGGGCGCAGGGTCAGCTATGATACAGCGCCCCTGGAGCAGGAAGGGTTAAGGGTCTTGCTCAAGGACCCAACAGTGGTTGACTTGTCGGTGGTGGGGCTTGAACCCAGATGTTCTTGAGAGTAGCAACTCAGCACCTTAACCATTTGAGCCACTACTGCCCCTGTCATATAGGCAAACTATTTATAGGCAGCACGGTGGCTTAGTGATTAGCACTGTTGCCTCACAGCAAGAAGATCCTGGGTTCGATTCCCGTGTGGAGTTAGTATGTTCTCTTTGTGCTTGTGTGTGTTTACTCCGGGTTCTCCGGTTTCCTCCAACAATCCAAAAACATGTATGTTAGATTGATTGGTGATTCTAAATTGCCCATAGGAGTGAGTGTGTGTATGTGTGGCCCTGTGATAGGCTGGCGACCTGTCCACAATGTCCCCCTCCTGTCTTTCACCCTTTCAGAGACGGATGGGATAGACTCCAGCAGATCCCTGTGACCCCGAATTAGGGAATAAGCGGGTATAGAAGATAAATGAATGAATGAATGAATAAACTATAATTAAATACATGTCCTGTAGGATTTGGGGTCTATATGTGGTGTGAGGGTGAGGGTACAAACCCAGCTGCTTCATAAAGTCCTGCATGTGTAGGTTGAGTGCATGGATGATGGACCCGCCAGTTTCATAGGGCTGGTTGTTAACGCTGACGGTTGCCAGGCGACCACCAACATCCTGCTTCTCGAACACGTCAATGCGCACTTCCGGTCCGAAATGCTGCCGCAGGAAATGCGCTGTCGCTGTTCCACCGATTCCAGCACCAATAACAGCTTAAAAAGGGACAATGGACAGTATTTGGGGCAGACTTAAAACCACACATTAAATACTATAATACTATAACCAGAGTGCAGTTAATAAACGCTGTTTTGCGGTTTTAGCCTACCGATTTTTGAAGGCGGTGCGCCGTCCAGTTGTGCAAAATCGGATTTCCCGAGAGTCCGATCAACAAATATTAAAGACAAAAAAACAAATATGACGTACAGCAGCATCCTGAACCAAATCCACAGTCATGTCATGTCACCCTGCAGTAAATATCTGACATGTTAAAGTGGAAAAATCATTTCCAAAATGACGTTTCACATCATCCGAACAGAAGCAGCTTTAGCAATTCATTCCGTCGCGTCAGTCACGTGTTTCCGGTGACGTTGACGTAATGACGTAGACTTGCGAAAGATTTTTCCACCATTTATCTGTCGTCTGTATAAAAACATGACACACCGCACACAATGTCGAAACTGCCAAATAAACGTCTCTAAAAAAAATCTGTTCTATAAATAATTCCTTGGACAGAAAATGCTGCGTTATATTAAACACGGACTGCTCCCATTTTTAATAACATCCGGTCACATTGGGTGCAAAAAAACTGAGTAAATGTGTAAAACCCTATAAAATGCAGTGATGCTTCTTTTGTACAATAGTGGACTCTATATTATGTGTAAAACTTAATGGTATTTCAAAATACCAGCTAGTTTATCCCTCAGTATAAAACAGAATTAAAAGCTGAAACTGGATGATACACTGATAAACAAAAAAAACAAACAACAAAAAAACACATTATCAGTTAGGTGAAGTAAAAGGTGTGAGATGTAATTGTAATTTTGATGTGAATGTGATGTAAGTGTGATTGTGATGTGAGTGTGATGTGGTGTGATTGTTATGTGATGCGATTTTGATTGTGATTCTGATGTGTGTGATGTGATCGTGATTCTGATGTGATGTGCTTGATTTTGATGTGATGTGATTGTGATTCTGATGTAAGTGTGAGTGTGATGTGCTGTGCTTGTGATTCTGATGTGAGTGACATGATTGTAATTCTGATGTGAGTGTGATGTGAGTGTGATATGATTGTGATGTGATTGTAATGTTATCGTGATTCTGATGTGAGTGTGATTTGATTGTGATTGTGATTTTGATGTGATGTGACGTGAGTGTGATTGTGATGTAATGTGAGTGTGATGTAATCGTGATTCTGATGCGATGAGTTTGATTGTGATTGTGATTTTGATGTGATGTGAGTGTGATGTGAAGTGAGTGTGATTGTGATGTAAGTGTGACTGTGATGTGATTCTGATATGATGTGATGTGAGTGTGATTGTGATGTGTGACTGCGATGTGTGACTGTGATGTGAGTGTGATGTGAGTGTGAGTGTGATGTAAGTGTGACTGTGATTGTGATTCTGATGTGATGTGATGTGATGTGCGTGTGACTCACTCCCTCTATCCTGTGACTCCAGCAGTGTTTATGTGGCTCAGGATGAGACACTTTGTTTGCAGGAAATCAGTAAGTGCAGGAAGTCGATGATTGTGATGTGATTGTGATGTGATCGTGATTCTGATGTGATGTGAGTGTGATATGATTGTGATGTGATTGTAATGTGATCGTGATTCTGATGTAAGTGTGATTTGATTGTGATTTTGATGTGATGTGAGTGTGATTGTGATGTGTGTGTTTGTGATGTAAATGTGATTGTGATTTGAGTGTGATGTGATCGTGGTTCTAATGTGATGTGATCGTGGTTCTAATGTGATGTGAGTGTGATTTTAATGTGATGTGAGTGTGATATGATTGTGATTCTGATGTGATGTGATGTGATGTGAGTGTGACTCACTGCCTCTATCCTGTGACTCCAGCAGTGTTTATGTGGGTCAGGATGAGACACTTTGTTTGCAGGAAGTCAGTAAGTGCAGGAAATCGACACGTTACAGATTTTAACAGCTGAACGTATCATGTAAAAAGATGAAAATGCATCTGATAGTTACTGTAACCTGCATCGGGGTAAGTGGTAGATCAGTGTTCATGGTGCTGATCAGACAGAATCATAGGTTAGATTCCCAGCACCGACAAGCACAGCCTCTGCTGGGGACCCTGAACAAGTCCCTTAACTTTTAACTGCTCAGTTGGATGAAGAATAGAGATGAGTCAGAATAGTAATAAATCAACGATTTAATAGATTTCAGTGCTTCAGGGTTTCCTGTATGTTTTGTGATGCTTTTTAACAGATAGGGAAACGAATAGAGATGAAACTTGAAAAACAGCAGATAACAGTTGCAGAAGATAAAGAGCTGGTGGTGCTGCAGGATTTCCCCGACACAACCCGCGGAGTTTACAGAGCGGAAATGGTGTATCGACTGCTTTACCGCCGTTTCCTCCTGTTTGCAGCGGTTAGGGGTTTTTCTCGAACACCACTTCGCCTTACAGCGATCTCATATAGATACAGGGGGGAGGAGGAGGAGGTGGAGGAGGAGGAGGAGGAGGAGGGAGGGCGGGAGGGAGGTAGGGGGGGGGTTCAAAAAAAAAAAAACCCCGTTGTTATTCAAACATCACGTTCACTTCATGCGATCACAAACACGATTTCAAAATCCTGTGATGCGGAATGACGCGGGCTCCGTTATCATGGCAGCCACGCGCGTGACAAAAGGATTACGCGGGAGTTTCCACCGGTTGCGGGAATTGAAATGTTATGCAAATGAGCGGCGCTTTATATCGCCCGGAGCGGGTTTGAGAATCAGAGCAGTAGGCGGCTCAGTGCACGCCTTTAATATTGATAACTGCACTTCTGATTCAGCATCCTGAGCCTGTAAGGTACCGAAATGACTCACCGGAGCCTTCACGAAGGAAAAAAAGGCAAAATCAGAGGTGAGTGGGGGAAGATGGGAGATAAATGAGGTTTACAGATGTTTTGTGTGCATCAGGATGAGATTTGCAGTTGTTAGAGTGAAATTTGGGTGCCACTTTTATGTCCCGTGCAAAATGGATTTTTGTTTGTTTGTTGTTTTGATTTGGTTTATATGATATTTTCCTTCTTTTTCTATAGTTCTCTGTGATTTGTTTCTATATATTAATCATTTTTATAGTTTTGTCTTGTCATGGCTCAATTTTAATATGTTAAGCACTTTGGTTTAGCCGTAGCTGATGTAAGGGGCTGTACTAGTAAAGTTTTTATTGATTGATTGATTGATTGATAAGATTTTATACAGTGAGTGTGATAAACTACTTCAAATAACAGCCAGTGGACAGATGTTTAAAAACCATAAATATTGCAAATAAAATATATTTAAAATAATCACAGACAAATTATAGACATTGACAATATTCGTTGTTTCCTATACAAACAGATTTATTGTGATAGTTTTTATTATCAAGTCAAACAATTTATTAAAGTAAGAATTGCAGATTCGTTCTGTAGATTTTAATGCATGACTGAATTCTATTTTTCTTTCTCTTTAAATAACAGCTTATTGCTGACCTTTATACATTTATATATCAGGAAGTATAACTTAAATTATTCCGTTACAGATGAGGAACAAGGAAATAAAAAGAAATTCCCAACCCCAGAAAAGAAACAGATGACAGTCCTAACAAGGTTTGACAGAAAACACACAATGAAATAAATGTTTTGGAATTTATATTATACATACACACAGTTGTGAACTGGGGTTCTGGCTTTGAGAACTGAATTCCAAGGGTGTTCGGTTTGCATTCAGCCCACGGAGTTCAGTTCTTAAGCTTGGATGCTCCAAAACCACACGGATGGATACGAAAACAGCTGCTGAGATTCCACCTGTATCGAACCGACATTAAAAAACAAACTGAAGGTGTTGATTTTATTCATTTCTGTCAATACTGTAAACCAGAAATTACTAAAAACTTTAAAAAAAGTCGATTTTCATTTCATCACCCAGTGGTAACGTATTGCAGTGTTGTATATAATAAAAGCATTGAAACTCTACATTTTAAACTGGCTTAAATAAATTACAGTGAAACAACTACAATTAAAAAGGCCACAAATGGTGTTTATAGATCTGTAATAGACACTAAAAAACACAGCAGTGATGATCTACTTTATTTAGATTGATTTAATCATCTGATGGGAACATTTTTAGATAAACATTGCATTAAAAATGACTACCTCGGCTTATAGTAAAGTTTCCTGAATACCCAAAAACACATTTCTTGAAATAAACGTGCCGATAAGTCAGTCCAATCTGACCCATTAATGACTTATTCATTATAATTTTGTATTTTCTTCATTCTAAATACATTTTTTACTACACACAATTATTTCTTTATTTGACACACAATAATGCACTTTTTACAGTGGCCATTGTTTCAAAGCAGTGTTACACAATAATTATAAGATAACTATACAAAGTGAATAGAACAGAAATGATGAGCAAGCCGAGGGCGACGATGGCAAGAAAAAACTCCCTGAAATGAATAATATAATATAAAATAATTGTAATGATGTATTTATATTATTGGTTATATAGAATAATTTCTGTTGTAAATAAATGTGTGTAAGATATTCAACATTTTCTGGTCTCTCACTATAAAGTGTCTGTTTTTATTACACAGTAACACAGACAGTTAATTACAAAAATGTGCATATATTATCTGTATACATCCAACAGACACTTTAATAACATTTTATCGTTATTAATATCACCATTAGAGATAATTAATATGACTACTAGTGATATTACAATATCACTAATCACTTATGTGTTAAACTTACCACATGGTTCATGCTGAACTCGTGTATATATTCAGTATATAATTACTAACTGATGGTTTCTCTGTAGCTCTTCCTGCAAGAAACTTCTATAAGACACACACACACACACACACACACGTTACAGTTAAACTAAACTTCCTAAACCTTCAAAACATTTTAGAAGAATATAACAAATAAAATGTCATATTAATTCTACTGGGTCATTTCTTTACAGATACAACACTATTTTATACCGAACGCCGTACTGATCTAAACATTAATTCGGAAATATAACTGCCAGTAGGTGTGACACACTGCTCATGCTGGACTACAGACTATTGCTTAAATGTTTTCTACAAAAATCAGGCCATAATGTGATGCTGGCACTGTAACAGACAACATGAAGCCATTTTTGCTGATCCACACACACACACACATGGCCTCGTGCAAACAGCCCAGGTACCAGCCACTGACTACACCATTTATTATAAACTATTATTAAATAAATGCACACGAGGTCTAAAGATTAGCTGCACCCAATCGCAAGGTAATGTGCATAAATGGATGACCCTAAATCTGTAGGTGTGTGTTATGCATGACTGAAGCGCTCCCTTATAGTTCGATTTACCGCTTTTATTTTATTGTAGCAAGAGGAAATAAGACTTGTTATGACTTGTTCCTGCTCAGAAATGACCCCATTATACATTTGCATGCCTGTAGTTAGTTTGCATAGAAAGCAGAAATGATTGACATATTTACTAAATTATACCAAGATGTAGCTCTGTAAATGAATTTCCGCTAATGTCTAACATATACTGTATGGGTTAACATAAAGAAGTGCAACGCCTGAAGTTATTTATAAATCCATTTATAACATGTAAATCTTTTTTTCCCAATAAAATACTTTAATAACTTTAACTACCCACACCAGGGCTGCCCAATCTCGGTCCTGGAGGGTTGGATGTCCTGCAGAGTTTTGCTCCAAACCCTATTCAAACACACCTAAACCAACTGATCAAGATCTTGCTAGGTAGACCTAATTAGGAGCTAAACTCTGCAGACACCAACCCCACAGGACCGAGTTTGGACACCCCTGACCTACGCTAAAGCCTAAGGTAACATCGTCATTACATTATCGCAGTCAAGACCACAGTTCACTCTTTTACACTCATTCTTTTATTCATCTCCACAGATTTGTCAGGATGGGATTATCATGTTATTGTCAGAGAGATTTGTTTTTTATTAATCCAGTCGCATCATCCACAGCAGTGAAACTTTCAGATGAAGGTAGATGTTTCCTTCAGTCTAAAGACTTTCACTCTACAGAAGAAAACCTGAAATTAGTTCAATTTAATCGGAAATTGAAATATACCTATAACATGTTTTGCTCTGATAGAGACTTTCCTCCACCCCTGCCCATTTAAGGGCACACGGTTCTACAGCCTGCAATAATAAGGATGTCAATCTGCCCCATTGCTCTACTCAGTAGGTTGATCTAACGCCTGGCTTCACAGATGCTATAGTCTCTTCATCTTTTTTACCCCGTTGTGGTCTATCTGCAGTGTGTTTTCTTAATGTGTATCTTCGCCTTCTGTCATTATTGATATAATGTGTTGCCATTTTCTAACTAGCACAGCGCTTCCTCATTAATTCGCTAATTTACATTTAAATGGTGTGTGTGAACTTTGGTAGGTTTAAAAACAACACGTGCAGCTGCATTCTGAATCATCTGCAGAGGACAAATTTAACTAAATAAATCCACCTCATGTTTAATTTAAACCGAAGGTGGATTTATAGCCATACGACAGCCAGAAGTGGGAAAAACCAACAAGACCATGAAAAGAAAAACAATGAGGGCGGTCACTGATAAACTTGACTTAAGGATAACATGACAAATAAATGTCCCATCGTTAATTCCAGTTTATTTTAGTTTAATTATTGAAATAAATACTGGGAAACAGGTCAGGGTTGCGCCTAGCAGCAGTGTGTGTTATGGAAACACTCTAAAACGCTTATGATAAAAAAGCTAAATTGGTGTAATGCATGAATTTTTCTGTGTTTTAAAAATACCAAACTTAGTAATTTATTAATAAAGTATACTATTTACAGACAAGCATATGAGTTCAATTTAATTTTATTTGTTTTGCGCTTTTAACAACAGACGTTGTCTCAAAGCAGCTTTACACAGAATCCAGTAACATTAAAAAGCTGGGGGCGACTGTGGCAAAGAAAAACACTCCGAGATGAAAAAGGAAGAAATCTTGAGAGAAACCAGACGTAATAGGGAACCCATCCCTATCTGAGGGACACTGCATGTTATTGTTAATTACAGCATATTGTTATGATCAAATGTAATGTAAATTGTAGCTTTGGGTCAGTGGACCAGAGTGAAACCCAGTGCAACTTACATTACATTTGATCATAACAATATGCTGTAATTAACAATAACATGTGGTGTCCCTCTGATGAGAATGGGTTCCCTATTGAGTCAAGGTTTCTTCCTACTTCATCTTAGGGAGTTTTTGCTTCACTGGTGCCTCAGGATCCTCGCAGGGTTCTTGCATCTTCTTCCCGAAGGTCTACCATTGCTGGAACAATCTCTGGATACCTGGGAACGGGTATACAAATGGAAACAGGTGGAGAAAACTTAGAGTAGCTGCTGTTCATAATATTAGCAGGCACTAGCTGATAATGTGCCTTTAATCAGATATACTGGATCATAGTATTATGGGATATGTTGTGTATGCCTGTCTTGAGAGATATGTCTTTATCTCTATCTCGTTTCGGCCTGAGCCATAACTATTAATGATTTTTCCTTTGGCTCCCTCTAGTGAACAAATATAATAATACGGCCTTTATTACTAAATCCATTCATTTGATTATTCATCTTTTATACCCATTTATTCTCTATCTGCTGAATCTGCTGGAGTCTATCCCAGCCGTCTCTGTGAAAGGCAGGAGGGGACACTCTGGACAGGTCACTAGTCCATCACAGGGCCACACACACTCACTACTATGGGCAATTTAGAATCACCAATCTATCTAACCCTAGGTCTTTCTTTCGATCCATCTATTTATCTATCTATCCATCCATCCATCAGTTACTCAGATTTTTAATAAATGTTTACACAATTTTTCTCTTCAAAATATTATTGGAATATTTAATTTGATTAAAACTTCACTCCATTTGTTCTTATTAGTCCAATTATTCAGAATATTGAAAAATAAGTCTTTGTTTAACATTTCAAAAACATATTTGTGTTTATATTGACTTAATATGTCTTCCTTACCAAACCCAAGCAAGAATATTAGTACAATATTTTGCTATTTCATCATTAAATTAGTTAATTTGTACAGAGTATCTATCTCCTTAACCCCATCCCCAAAAATTGCCCACCCGGGAAAATCTGTCTGCCCACCCGTCTATGGTTGGCAAGACCACACACTGGTTCAAGCGTTCCTGCTGGGACTTAAAATATTGACTTTATTAGTTTAAAGACATTTTTGGTTAGAGGTGTTGAGCCAGAAATTCTTTGTATTTGACAACAAACGGCATGTCACTCTGGAGGCTTCCAAAGAAAACAGCAAACCTCGAGCCATCCTCAAGCCTCGTAATGTGCGTGTGTGTGGGCGGCGAGCGGCGTAAAGACGAGATCGGTCTAGACAGCATGGGCTTCAGTAATAAGATCATGCACGCAGCCTGGCACCCATCAGAAAACATCATCGCGGTAGCCGCCACCAACAACCTTTACATTTTCCAGGACAAATCAAGGACAATTCCAGGACAAGTCAACTAACATGAGGCTACAAGAAGTTGAATTTAAAAGCAAACCTTTTGGTTAAGTTTATTTCAGAATGTCAAGACGGCTGCTGCTCACTCCATTTCCGAAAATACGCACTGTAGACATTTAAGTTTGCTGCAAAAAATTGATCACTTTCAGTCTCGAGTGTCTAACAAATTCCCCAGGATGCAGAAACGAGGTTTTGCTGCCAGGCTGCATTTATCTTTCGTTACTTTTACATTATTTCTGCACTATTTGACATTGTGAAACGGGATCGTTCAGACACGGGACTACAGTTCAGATTGCACATCATCCTTTGGTCTAAAACAGAATAAAAAAAACATTTTATGTAGCTTTAATGTGCGCTCCATTAGTTCAATTCAATTGTACAGTTTTTTTGGAGATTCTTAATAAACGGTCTAAAGTTGTTATTGTAATAAAATGGTAGTAAAGAACCGAGTTTGATTAGCAGCAGCATGAACCCACAGCTCTATATCACATTACAATGTCCAGCAAACCAGCTAGATTTTTCTACAAATGTAAAAATACCTAGAAATCCCTCTAGAAAGTGACCTCTAAAGGGGTAAAGCAAACATTTCTTACTCGTTTCTATACTGGTGAGGACGATGGCTGCTGTTCTGATGGTCCCAGGAACCCATTCATGACCAGATGTGGGTAGTAACGAATGACATTCACATCACATTACATAACATACATTTACTTGAGTTTTTTTTGCTAGCCTTTACTTCTAGTGTATATTTAATGAGGTGAACTTTTACTTTCACTCAAGTGCATTTTTTGTCTGAATACTTTACTTTTATTTCACTACAACGGGCGGCGTTCCTCCGTTACTAACAAACGGCAATAAATATAAGATTTTAAATTATTTTGTTTATATAAATATGTTCCCAAGTCTTGCGAGACCATAGAGGCGCTGTTACGAATCTCCCGCTTAAGTTTAGCGCATGTTTAATTGGAAGCTGAAGCAGAGGAAAACGTGTGTGTGTGTGTGTGTTAGTTATAGGGGAGGAATATCATTCTGGTTTCATGTCAAAAATAGTAGTTTACATTTACAGCATTTTGGCAGATGTTTTTTATCCAGAGCAACTTACATTTATCTCTTTCATACAACTGAGCAATTAGAGGTTAAGGGTCTTGCTAAGGGGCCCAACAGTGGTGGATTGGTGGAGCTGGGAATAGAATCCCGATCTTCCAATTAGCAGCCGAACACCTTAACCACTGAGCTACGACTTCCCATATTTTATCATGTGATTCATGCTGTGTGACCAAAACAAACTGCCATTACATCATACCGGAATTCCAGCTGCAACCTGAAAAAACACGCAGCGGTGAGTGTGAAAATGACGCCTATTTGAACTCTGCAAATAATCATTCGGTATCTATGGACACTATTATAAATTTAGGGTTTTTGCTTTGCATCAATCAGATCAGAAGTAACTATTAACTATACTATTTAAGTAGTTTTTCTCCGGTTACTTTTTACTTGTGTAATTATCTACATTGTTACTTTTATTTAAGTAAATATTGCCATAAGTATTTATACTATTACGTGCGTACAGATTTTGGATACTCGACCCAATTCTGCTCATGACCTGAACAAATGGCAGGCAGGCTTAGGGTAACGTTAGAATTGTAGATACCATAAGATTAAAATATCCGTCTTATACTGTTTGGACTCCACAGCAGCTTCTACTGGCCAAGAACCACCCAAGAAGGTGCCTGAAAAGTACAGCAACCAATTACAGTTTGTCCTGTTCAGCATCACGCTCAGGGGTGTGAAATAACAACACATCAGCAGGAAGCCATAATATCCGAATGTCATGCAAATTAACGAGGCTTGTCCTGTGAGCGTCAGGTTATTTCCAGCTTCTCTCACTGTCACAGTTGTAAAAGTGCAAATGACACCGATACAACGGCTTCTTTCTTGACAAGGATCAGTTTTAAGGTTATAGCACAAGTTACTGCTGCAACAGAAGCCCAATGAAGCATTATTACTGCAGTCTTAACATCCCATAGATGTTCTAACAACACCGCAGTTCAATAAGGAAAAGAGGATAGCAAACATTTAACGTCGCTTTATCCAGCTGCCTTATAAATTATGATGTTGCTATGGCATAACATGGCTAGGCTTCAGTTAGCTCGGTTTATGCAAATGCATAATACTGAAAGAAAGACAAACGAAAGTATTCTTTCGTTTAGGATACTGCAATATTAAATGTATGATCGAAAGCCACTGAGGAGTATATATATAAAAAAAAAAAGAAGGAAACGTTTGAGGCTGGATTTCCAGACAAAGCAACATGTTATAAGCAAAACCATGTCAAGAAACATTAAACATCTGCATCATTTACAGAAGAGTACATAACTAATGAAAAGGAACACTGCACTGGATGACACACTCGTGTCTTTAAACCGTATCAGAGATAAAAATACACATTCTGGGTCATGAAGTGAAATTCGTTGCTGTACCAGTAACTGCTGTGTCTACATAAGGATTTCAACCCTGACTCACAGCCAAAAATCACAGATTAACATCATTAACTTGTGCTAGACATCTATTCCCCCCCCCAGCAGATGTACACAGACGCATGATCTGGATAATCCCTGTGTTTAGTGCAGGATAAAACCGAATGATTTAGTTCACAGAGGTTGGGGCTGTCATCATTTGGTAGCACGTCTTGTTGGTTCTGATGCGGTTGGGGGAGGTGGAGGTCCTCGTCGGTCCAGATCCTCTATATAGAACATAGTGAGCTTTCGCCGCTCCTCGGGGACACACTCGAGGACCAGATAACGTTTGTCGTTTTGTAGAACCTTCTCAATGTCCTTCAAGTGCTGGTCTGACTCCAGTATCAGTCTTCGGGATCTAAGCAAAAAAAAAACAGACCCAGCAATGTCTACGAGGCAGAAATGTCACTTTTTTTATTCTTTTATTACATTTACTTAAGTTTAACTGTTGGCTGGGATTAAGAAAGTACTTGTTTAAGTTCAAGATGAAGTTTTTTGAAGAAATAAATAAATAAAAAAAAGTTATTAAAATAAAAAGAAAAAAAATTCTGTTTAATGTGGCACAAAAAACAAAAACACGTGATTATAGATACTTTCTGGAGACACTGTTAAAGTATTACAAACTGATCATGTGGGGAATTTCCAGGCCAGCAGACATCCACAACCAAGTTATGTTCGTTGCTTGAAGTTGTAAGCAGTGAAACATTTGCACTACCTGTATGTAATGAACTTGGTCTCTTTTAGCAGAGTCCTGAAGTCCGCTTTCGCTGTGATGTATTTGTCCTTTATGTAGTCCTCAAATTCCCTCTGTTTTTTCTATTTATGTAAAGAGAAGTTTATTAGGTTAACACTGACTCGTTCACACTATGCTAATGCTAATCAGACTGGCTCACTCACTCGATCGCTGCTGGAAAACTTGATACACCGTGGATCTTCTTTAATAACCTTCTTCACCTCCTTCCATGTGGTGGTCAGTGTGATCTACAACGCAGGGGGGAAAAAAATGACCCGTCACTATAAGCAAACACCTGTCTATACCGAATAAACCAGTTCAGTACATTTAGGACAGCTTTTGTTCCTCATTTTGTTATACTAAAGAGTTTAGGTGAACCTGTGACAAACGCAGTACATTCTATTGTATTGGGGTTTTTTTTCTTACACAATATTCATTATAAGTATATTTTTCCTATTTAAAAACGTGAACTGTGGTGTTTTCTGGAACAGATTAATGGCATTTTAATGGGGAAAAATTTATCTGACACACGAGTAACTCGAGTTACAAGTTCTTAAACTCCTAAGTCGAGGCAGCATTTTAAACGAATAAAGTAAAATAGTAATGCAACAAATATTTCTTTTTAAACTTCATGTGGGTTTAGTTAAAGACTGTTTAAGCTTGGCGGCGTGTCCCTCACCATGGTAGTCTCATCCAAAAGCTGCCTGAACTGCTCTTTTTTTCTTTTAGTCAGTACTTCAACATGCTCCTCAAACAACTTCTCCTTCTCATGGCGCTCCAGCAGGGCAGCAGATTCCCAGCGATGATCTTTGCGTAGAATGCGCCTTGTATCAGACCAGGAGACGTCGGTCGACTTGACCTTTATACACAGATACAGGACAGTCCGAATAAACACAATGGAAAGTATGGGATATCCATCATACACGCATGCAGTAAGTGTCCTCACCATATCAGACATCAGAGCTTTAAAGCTTTGGACAGCTTCCTCCCGTTTGTGCTGCTCTCTCTCTCGGTCGATCTCCTTGGTTTGCTCAGATCGAGCCTTCTGCACTTCACGCTCTCTCTCACGCAGACTTGCCTCAATACGAGCCTGGCGCTCCAATTCTTTCTCCTTCTCGGCATCCACACTCTGCAGAAAGGCAGGACCAAGTCCACACACGGAAAAATATCCCACTTTACTTTTGTAGCATTTAGCAGGAACCCAAAAGATTATTTTTGGCGACATCTCAACATGATGCGTAAACACTCAGTCTTCATAATTAAATAGGATTAAAAAACTAAATTCTTTAGCTAATAATGACCAAAACCAGTAAATGATTAAACCAGCAGAGCAGAACTAATGCAAGGAGATAAAACAAATGTGCAGTTTGTACTTGTAAAACTACTGTATTTTATTCCTGTGGGGGGGGGCTGTACCACACATCCTTTTATTTTGTTCCAGGAGGTTCTACTCTCAGTCCCTTCTTTAGGAGACTGTGTTAGGACCTGGTGACTGATTCAGCCTATTGTTGTGTTGGCAGAGAAATGCACTGAATATAATTAGAGGGAACTTAATACAGCATGGTACTCAAAAGGAGTGTAAAGTGGATTAACAATCTGCAATCGTGTAGGGGTGGGGGGTGGGGGTGGTGTTAAATAAACGTGCACTTTCAGTCCCCTGAGAAATTAAAGTCGTCTTTATTAGGGGAAAACGTTTAGGACGCAAAATTCAAAGCAACATTTTGTTACATATAAACCCAGGGGGGGTTTAATGATATGCAGAATATACAAATGCAGTCATTAATACATTTTAATGTCTGTACTTTTTTTTAAACAGTGTACAGTGGTGCCGTGACTTTTGAGCGTCCCAACTAACGAGTTTTTCGGGATACGAGTCGACCGCTTTTTTATTTGCTTTGAGTTGTGAGCTAAAATTCGGGTAACGAGTCAGCTTCAGACTCCCAACCGCTAGTTGGTGAACGCCGTAACACCTGCCCAGCATCCCGTGCCTCACTCGATAGCTAGACAGACATGCGTGTTAAGTGGAGTCGTAAACATAAGTGTAACTGGAGTTAAACTCCTAAGTCAGGGCACCACTGTCTTTTTTGGTATTTTTTGTTTAACATAAAAACGTCCTGTAATTAGGTGTTAAATAACACACTTAACTCATGTAAAGTAATAAAACAAATACACACTTTTAAACTACATTAAACCTAAACGGGGTCACATACCTTCATCTGCTTTTCCACATACTGTCTGTAGAGCTCCTCTCGAGCTGCAGAGCTCTCTACAGCCTTATAGCGCAGATCAGTCTCCAGTTTCTCCTTGACTTTACTCCAGCGCTGCTGAATATCTACATGATGATCTGACAGCAAGTCGAAAAAATCCTGTTTTACCTACACACACACACACACGATTTGTTCAGGAAAGACATACAAAGGACTGAAACTGTCAAAAGCAAAATTCCCCAAATCAATTTTTTTTTAGCCTTGACTTTAAATCCTAGTCAGAATTACCTTCTCGCCTTTGTTTTTAGAGTCTTCCTTCTCTTTCTTTCTAAAGGCACTCATGAACTCTGTGAACATGGCCTCCCGGTCCTTCATCTTATCAATGGCTTTGAAACGAGGATCCTTTGCATGTCTGGAGGCGAACTCGCTAAATGTCGTCCTAAAAAACAGAATTGGGGGGAGAGTTTAGTGAATCTTCATGAGTTAACGAACAAATAATGAATACAAATGATTTTATTTCTTATTTGTGATGACAGGTCGCCACTATCTGGCAAAAAAAAAAAAAAAAAAAAAAAAAAAAAAAAGTGGGGAAAAAATGCATTAAAGGCTCACTGAGGGACAGTGTTTGAGCAAAAAGTTTTCACCCGTGTGGATTCGTCTATTCAACCACAGGGGCATTAGGGCACTAATAAAAGATGAGGTGTGGCATGCAGTTGGTGTTCAGAAGCAGTTTAGTGACTGTGACTCAGTACAAGGCATTGCCATGCTAGAACAGGCCTCCTTTTTTTTTAGCAAAGATAAATCTTTATATTACTACGTAAAATACAATCTACACAAATCTGTGCTTCGAACCTTGAGTAGGAAAGACCGATGAGAGTTATGAACAGGGCCCGTATTTAACATCCTAAGACTAAAAGTAGCTTTGGGGGGGAAATCCTGAAAATAATAGATGCGTTTGTCCTAAATTTCAGACTCGCATAGCGTTTAAGTACTAAAATATCTGTGAAGCATTAGGAAATCCGTTAACATGCTGACATCATCTATAGCAACGAGGTCGACTCCGACTCCGCCTCCTCTCGGATCAGGACTTCTCTTTTAGTAACAGTTTGTCTCAGCAACTTTTTAAGCAAAAACTTGTCAATATAAACCTTTACTGCCATTTAGCAATTTTCTATCATTTAAAAAAACGGGTTCTCGTCACTAAATTGTCATGTTCGTTAGAAAACTAATAAATCCTGGCCAGCATACAGACCAGTCTATTACAACAAACCTAACGTTAAGCCTGGCATCCTCCATCATCTTTCTGAAATCTTCCTTTGCTTGCATGAGCTTGTTTTTCTTCTCTTTTCTCTCCTCTTCAGCCCGAGTCTTTACAAACTGATCGAAAACCTGTAGATACCAGAAGAAAAAATCCTGATTTACAAACAGCTAAAAAACTACTACAGAACTACAGTAGAAAAACTAGACATGATTTAACTCCAGGTGTAATAATAGGTAAGGACTAATAGCTTTAGTATGACCTGCTTCCGCTCTTTGGGATTCAGAAGTAAATATCGTGAATCAAACACTATCTTGTGCAACTCCTTGTCCCATGTAGAAAAGGCTGAAACCTGTGGGTATCAAAAGGTGTAATACAGGTTAAAAAAAAAAACAAAAGTCACCTATTAAAAGTTACTTATCTGATTATTTTATTGTACAGGAAATTATATTTTGGTACAATAAAAACAATTTTTACTGTTAAACACAAAGCAAACACAAGTGCAGATTTCTGTCCAAAAATAAACTGCAGTAAAACTATGCAAGTGGTAGAAAAGTGTCCTTTTTCTGTTGGTCCTGCATTCTAAAAAAAGTCACAGTATGTAATGGTACAAATGACATTTTAATAAACTCGTGTTACAGTTAACTTTACAAGAAGAAAAGTTTACCATCGGAGATAAAACATTAGCTATCCTACATACCATAATTTAATATTTAACCAATAATGATTTTGTTTTCTGTCAAATGCAACACCACATTCAAGTTTATTAGAAAACAATTTTGCGTCCGTTAAAGTGACTAAATAAAAATTAGGTAAATAACTACAGTGCTAATAACAAGCGCTATTTCAGGCTTCACCCTAAAACTGATATTTAAGTCACCTGTGATCGTTTGTATTCCAGCAGAAGCTTTAGACCATCGACATTTTTAAACCAAATATTTCTGAGAACCTTAAAACGTATTTCTGTAGCGTTACTTGGAAAAACTATCCTGTTTAACAGCAAAAGGAAAAAAAATCTCTAAGGGAGGAGCTTAAATATGTGGCATTTAATATAATTTTACACAAAAACATTTGAAATAGTTTTTAAACAATAATTTTTTTGGTTCTGAATTCTTCGACCACAGAATTCAGATCCTACAGAAAGGTCATTTACAGGGAAAGAGCAGAGAACCACTGAATGAACCATTTCTCCACACGCCGAGGAAAGAGACTCAGACGTTTCTGTCAAACGTTCTCTGGTGTTCTAATATATAAATCAGGTCTGAATATTTGATCATGAATTTCTTTATCTTAAAAACTTAAAATTGTAGATTTACTGTTTAAGAATTCAGAACAAAAAAAAAAACTGTGTTGAATATCAAATATTCAATATTAAAAATACCACATAATATTCAGTTTTGTTGGACGTGTCAATAATGCAGACTTTTACAATGTAAATGTAATAGTTTTGCCATAACTATAAACCCTGGGGAGGTGGGGGGGGGTATATATTTCTGAAAGAACACCAAGACCTAGTGGAAGCCATGAAAAATTACAGCCAAAATAAATTAGAATTAATTTAAAAAGGCACAGATGATGTTCTACATAAACACAATGACAAAGAAATATTTGGTTTGGGCAATAAAGACAGTCACTACTGTTATAGGTGACGTTCCTGTAAGCAGTTATTTGCCATTTCACATACAGGCAGGCAACAAATTAAAGGGAAAATGAAAATCAGTCAAATGAAACCATGTGACCCGACATCTAAAACCGGATGAAAACATGGTTCTGTAAAAGATATTCCACTAGGGGTGGGACGAAATGTTAACGACACGAGAGCTTGCGAGATTCAATGCATCCTGCGAGATCCGACTGGTCTCGCGAGAATGTAACGATAGAAGATGCCCCGCCATATTAAGGCGACATTTACACTGCACACATCAAGTGACCTAATTGAGATTTGTTACTTTAATGTGGCACTTTCTTTTCCGGGTAAGTTTGTTGTGTATAGTGTAAATGCAGATATCAGATACGGGTCAGTTTTAAAAGAATGTAAGCAGGTCAATAAATAAATAAATAAATAAATAAACGGATATAGTCACCAAATCAGAATTAACAGACGCTTCGCATTTTGCACAATGTTGTTAATTACATCATATAATTCATTAAAATAAATAAATAAAACACAAATTGATTTTTCAAAACGCATTTTGTAATTTTAAGTGGAATAAAAGACGATTTTTTTCCCCGAGTTCGCCCCCCCCCCCCCCCCATTCTCGTGAACCCAGTCTTGTGTCTCGTCTTGTCGGATAAGTGTCTCGTCACACCCCTATTTTCCGCTAATTAACGTTTACACGGCAAAGGTGAGCAGGGCTACCTTAAGATTGTCAGAAGCAATAACTCATACCGTGTGTAGGGACAATGGCACCTTAAAGAGACCAAAACTCTCAGAGGAAAACAACCACTGATTCCTCCCTCAGTTTGGACAGTGGACACAAATCATATACGCAAAATATCTAAACTGCATAACTAAGCAACTGGACCACCGCAGAGAAAGTTTCTGGGTATTGATCCATATGTACTTATTTTCCATCATAGTTTTTTTGGAATACAGTGTAGAACTGGTGAGGGAAACTCCAGAGCTTGGCCGGAAGGGTCATGTCTGAAAGCATTCGTCATCGGTTTTTCCCTTTTATTCGTCACCTGTCTGTATTTTCATTCATTTTTTAACATTCTGCTCCATAACATGATTTGTTAAATTATTTACATTTTTGTCTTCAACTTATCTAGAACAATCTATACACCACTAAAGACAAAAAAGATCAACGGGTACAATATAAGGAACACCAACATGAGAGACAGGGAGAAAAAAAAAAAAAAAGACAGAAAGGAGAACAAACTAAAGATTGTACCTTGATGGGTTTCCATTCAGATTTATGTGTTTAACATTACAGAGCTGGTTAGAGTATTGCGTTGAAGTGTTTTACCCCTCGCTCCAGCAGCATGTCCTTGAACTGAGTGAGACGGGCCTCCAGGGGCACAACTGCCCGATCCCGAGCTGCCTTTAGCTCAGCTTCCATGGCTGCCTCTTTTTCAGCGTCGCTTTCTTTCACCTCTTCTTTTCTAAAACAGGAACAGCAACATAAAGAGTAAACAGGGAGTTTTAAGATTTTGAAGAAAGCGACTGAATATGATTTTTATCCTTTGACCATTTCCTTTAAAAATTTGTATGGTCTTGACCAGGATAATTAGACATTAGATGTTTTTTTTTTCTCTCCCTTACTTCTACTTCTGTAACCCTGTAACTATTTAAACTAAAAATAAATCAGGGTTCATATGAGGGCGTTTCGATTGCTTCACTGGGGTTTTCCTAATGCAGGCTAGAGAGAGGTCAAGCAAGGTGGGGTTACCTTGGAGGCTCATGTTGGCATCGCCAGAGCTTAGAAGCGTTCCCTGAAAAATAGTCCCCAGTGCAACACGACCACTGTTTGGGGTCAGGGAGAAGCAGGCTTGAAGGGCACTGATGGAAAACAGTGACTGATTTGACTTGGTGAATCTGGACAATACGACGTAACCACTTATTACAGACCCGAGTAAAGATGAAAGTTAAAACAGATCATTGGATGTATTTCGACAAAATTTATTTTTTTTTTTTTTTTACGTAAAAACGTCATAACGTTACTGGATATAAAAAGGTCCAATCGACAATAACTTAACTGTGGCTAAAATTTATGGGTTTTTTTAATGCTCCAAATTAAATATACAGCAGAGTCCCACCCCTCTGGTATAGTGGTCCCCTGCTGACACTTCAAAAAAAAAAAAAGAAAAAAAAGGAAAAAAAAGAGGACAACTGGTGCTTACTTTCTTTTCTTGGCCTTAGAAGGTTCATCTTGTGTTTCCTCTGAGCTGACTTCAGGGTCCTCTTTAGTAATGCATGTGGCTACAAAAAAAAAAAAAAAAAAAAAAAGTTGCGCCACGTCAGTAACAATCTGTCCAAATCCCTACTTTCTAAACACACTGTGTGCACAATTATTAGGCAAGATGTATTTTTAAGGATCGATTTCTTCATTGATCAACTACAGTTGCCTTTAGTTTATAATAAAAGTGTATTAAATAGTAATAAACCCTAACCCTGTATATTTAAGGAATTAAAAGTGAGGTTTTGACTTTAAGAGAATGTGTGTGCACAATTATTAAGCAACTAAATGAAAAAAAAAAAAAAAAAAACAACATCTTACTTGGTTTTTTTTTGGATCTAAAAGCAGTAAAGATTGTGAAGACTTTTTATATGCACTGAAATTTTGAAACGAGAAATATGAGTCAAGTGTGTCATGTCGCGCCGCACCGCCCGGCAGTCTTCGTCGCGCAGGTTTGCCTCTCCCTCTAGACGCCATCACTGTGTGGTGTGACGCTTTCCTCAATAAGTCGCTCTATAAAGGTGTGTTGAGTTGCTTATAGACCGCTTTACTCGTATTCAAATAACACTAAGCTAATTTTTAGAATACGCGTTTCTGTTCGCAAAACCGCTACTGTGCTGTAACGCGGTGTCAATGCTGGAAAAATGACTAAATAAATAAATAAATTTATTATATTGCTTTTACATTAAAAATGCCTTGTTTCTTTTTTTCAGTCAAACACTGAATGTATTAATCTAAGAAAAATAAATCACCTAATAATCATGCACACCTTAAAATAAGTTGTTGATTTCTTTGGGCCTTGTTCCCTCCCCCCACCATTACACAGCTAGAGATTGGAAAATGTGCATAAAACTTATGTTGGTTCAAAACACTTACTTGCCTGATAATCGTGCACACAGAGTAGATTTGTGATCTGTTTAAATTATACCAGTTTTCTTTGATTCATCTAAAGTCTTCTTGTGTGGAGGCTCTTGGATGTATTTATCCACATCTACCCGACCAACCAGCTCATTCGGTCGATCCCACATGGAGTGTCGTGTAGTGGGATTGTAGAAGAACACACGGTCATCACCGGTCCATACCACACACCTACAAAATAAAAACATCTTTAAAAAGGACAATCCACAAGAATGTATACCAGTTCTAGCTGATGTTAATCTTAAATTCCTTTTTTCATTAAAACGTACCAGGGAGTTCCAGGGATAGGGTTGGTGGCCACCGGTTTAGCTTTCTGGGCTGCTTTTTCTTCTTCCGTCAATTCAGCTTCCTTCATTGCCTGAATGACCAAAATAAGAGCGTTGAGTTTGATTCAAATCCACGAGTCTAATAAATCAATACAAAAATATTTTATTTACTTCTTTAGCCAGAAGGGAGGCTTCGATTTTGAGGCCTACATCAGTAATGTCCATAGTCTCGGGGTCATCAGCAGACTGGTGATCTTTTGCGTCATCTCGGTCTTTATCTAAACAAATTAGACAAAAAAAAGACAACACAATCTAATGTTGTCTAATGCCATTTTATGTCTATTAAACATTTTAAGATATAAATCCTACCTTTCTCTCTTATTTCTGGAGGTTTGTCCCAGGTTGATTCCTGAGTACGGTTATTGTAGTAGTAGGTCCGACCGTCTATGGTTTTGTGTTCAGACCATTCCAGAAGTGAATGTGCACCCGCTGGGGCGGCTGTGATGGCCAGCTGTGGGTGTATCATGGGTACTAAAGGGGGGCCTATACTTGGTAACATACCTTTAAAAAATATATATTTTTTAATGCACTATTACAAAACATCCTAAAAAGGCACATAAAACATCAATAATAAGATCATCATATGGATAATTTAACAGTTGTGTGTAATGAAGGGGTTAATAGTAATATAAGACATTATAAAAAGCTCTTTATTAACAGTTTCTCTCCTCTCCTCCTCTTTTTAACTTGCTGCTGCAATGTATGGAGTGGTTTGGAGGGGACGGGTTGGGCCTTCTATCTCCAGTGGAGCAAAATGCTTTAATCTAGAACCTTTTAGACAATGCTATGCTGCCTACTTTGTGGAAGGAAGTTTTCTATTCCTGTGCATTAGCAAAGCAAGGCCTATAGAACACAATGAGGTGAAAGAGCTCAACTGCCTCACCCAATAACATCTATAAATTCTACCCTGACGAGTGGTAGCTACAAAGGGGAACTAACTCCATATTACATCACATCTGTGGGTATAATAATCAGATGTGCTTGTTTTCTACCGACATTTTACAAATCATACAGCAAAAAAAAAAAAAAAAAAAAGGAATATTTTTGAACAATTTAATTAAACAGTAGAAACAATTGTGATGAATGGTTATACCTGGAAGTGGAATGTGCATGCCAGGTAAAGGCACTCGAAATGGGGGCACCATGACCGGGGAAAATGCTGGGATCGCCGCAGCAGGCTGTGCTACTGCATGGGGAAGACCTGGCGGGAGGCCTCGGGGAAGTAAAGGTAACGTCTGCCCTGCTGAAACTGTAGCTGTGACTGTTGGAACACTGACCACAGCAACTGGAGTCACACCAACACTGGCAGGAGGGGTGGAGGCTATAGGGGGCATCTCAGATACAGCAGGAGCTACAGTAAAGAAAAGGGCCATTTCTTACTAATAAATACAATATATTAAAAGTGCATCTTATACTCTGACTGACCATCATTATGATCTCACTCATTTATTTATTTCTACATGACAGAAACACAGTTCTGTATACGTGCTGAAACACCAACTTTTATCCATCGGACACGACCTTTTAGTTATAAGCACACCATCTGGTTGGATTGACAAAAAGAAAGGAATAATTCAGTGTTTTAGCGCGCAAGAAATACAATTTTTAATGCTTTGACCTCTTAAAACACGGCTTCATATGTAAACCACTAAAAGTGGTTAAGGTGTTTTGAACAGCACCACCAAGATGCCACTATTTGGTGTTTGTTTTAATGTTTATTTGGCGTGTTTTATCCACGGTGTCTAAAAAAGTAAGTTTGAACTGATGACTTGAAACATCCTGAACAGTGATTAAACCACAGTGGCGCAGTGGCAATCACACTATATGAGCTTCAGGGTTCGAAACCAACCTCACTTATTTTTAAATAAAAGGGTGCGAGTCAGTGATACTCTGATCAGTTTTTTATTATACTAAAATCACTGTGCGTCTCTCTCCAACACCATAGCATTAGCATGTGTGTGTGTGTGTGTGTGTGTTGGAGAGAGACGCAAGCAATGATGCAACCCCAGATGTTCATGTGGTCACAGTTTATAAACACGGCAGCATAATCAATAATTTTATGCTTTCTATTTATATGTTAGGGTAAAGAATCCCTTTACTCTGTTTAATGTTCCAAACTTCTTCAGCTTTATCTTTCATCTGTACATTTGCTGTCCAATAATACAGAATTAATAATTTTCAAAACGTTAAATATTTAAAACTTTTAATGCCACACTTTTTTTCCCCAATTAAAATGTAAAAGTTGTCATATTTCCATAGCGATGCAAGAAAACGCAATTATATACTATGAAAAAAATGAACAGAGTTTAACATTTTAAAAAGTAAAGTTTTTTGTCATAAAAAAGCACCAAGGCGGTCCCAATTATTAAATAATCACATGATCATTATTTGACCTAACCCTGATCGTTGAATCCAATCGCAATTATTGCACACTTTTATTATCCACTAGGGGGACTTGTAGTACCCAAAACACCCTACTTTCTACCAGAGTAAATGAGTGAGTGAAGCGGCGTAATAAAAAAAAGTCGGAGCGTCTGGGTTTTCTGACTCTCCAAACGCCGCTTCAATAACACATCACCAGCGCAACTCAGGTTAACGACCCATAATGCAACTGCAGAGAACAGGATTTATTTATCTATTTATCTCTAATCAAATATTTACAGTAGAGCGTTAATAAGACACAAAATGGAGTGATTATAAAATACTTTGAGTTGTTTGTGGAACGCTTAATTATTTTTCACCAACAATTAATCGGTAAAGCCCCAAAAACAGACGATACATCACCATAATCACAATTTCTTTGACAATTAATCGCCCCCTGAATTTGATCATCTTGACAGCCCTAGCCAGCACTAGTCAAAACAAAGCATAATTATCTTCTATCACAAGTGTGTGTGTCACTCTCAGCAGAATGACCTAGTTTTAGAAAATTGCAATTCATTTTTTTTTTTTTTACATTTTTTTCTGGCTGCTGTTTAACCTGACGTAGCAGAGAAGGGAAGATTTTAGGTCGACTTCTGCATCAACATTAAACATGGGCTAAATTAAATGCTAAACTGTAGATGGCATCACTAATGTATGATATAATTATAGCTGCTATTCTTATTTGTGCAATGATTTTGCTTTATATGCCAAGTTTAGTACTCACTGGTGACGGGCTGGGGAACAGCAGGTGTGGGGCTAGCTGTGCGTTCGGGGCTAGCTGTGACGGTGTGTGTGGGAGAAGCCTGCTGGCTGGAGACAAGGGTCAGTGTAGTTTCAGTATTGGCTGTATTAGGAGCAGGGCTGCTGGATGTAGATCCTGGTGCTCCTGCAGTCACTACAGAGGTGATCTCTGACTGCTGAATAACTTTAACCCCTTCCGGTTTGGTCCAGGCTGACTCACGGGTTCTGGCGTTGTAATAGTAGACCTGGGAAGAAGGGGAAAAAAAAAAAGAATAGTATCAAAAAAATACATTAAATAGATGTAACAAATATAACAAGGAAGAACACCAACAGTACAAGCAGTTGCAATAATTGAAAGATGCCCAACAGGAAAGCCTGTTTAACAAAAATAATTAACTAACAATAATCATGGCTGCACAGTATTTAGTGTTATCAGTACCTTCCCCTCTGGAGTGGTGTTCTCTACCCAGATCTCCTCAGCCACTGAGCCTCCAGCACCTCTAGCTGCTAGAACTGGGTGCATTCCAGGAGGGAAAAGCATGCCAGGAGGAGGAGGCATGTTCCCCATGGGCGGAGGCAGAAAGGGGGGTCTCTGCATATTAAAAAAGAAACACTACAATAAATGAAATGTGACATTTGTGTACATGCAAAAATAATCATCACCGAATCATTATTAAACACATTAACGTTTTGTAAATACCGCTAAGCTAATATACCTGTAAATGAGGTGGGGCAATTGGTGGAGGCATGGCACCTGGAGGGGGAATTGCTGACATACTTGGATCAAAGGACGGACGTGCAAAAGGAGGTCTAGGGGGTGGTGGAGGTCCCCTCATCATGCCAAATGGAGGTGGTGAAGGTCGTAGAAGTGGTGGAGGACTTCGCATTACTGTGCCAGGAGAGGGCAATGAGCTAGAAAAGCGTAAATCTTGCTGCAGGGCCATTCTGAAAAATAATTTATGAGCAATTAAAATTCATAAGAGCAGATTGAGTGTAATGATACAGTGCAGTGGTTCCACATGCAAGATTGACTTGTGACTTCCACCATTAACGCATATACAAAAAACAAAACAGCTTTTTCAAGCCATTAACGGGGTGTGACGAGATCACGCAGCACGTGATGCATTGAAACCTGCAAGATCCAACTGGCCTTGTAAGAATGTAACGATAGAAGATGCAGTCCCATTTAAATCGTTTGTGTGGCAACATTTTGTTTTCCCGGTGAAAGTAAGAAACGGCAAAAGAATGATAGACAATCAAAGACAATATGACCCACACATCCACATTAAATGCTTCTTACACACAATAAACCTCGCCACACAAACTGGACTTGATGTTACGCGTGTCGCTCGTTTGCTCAGCTGGGTGAGACGGAGTTCAACAGCTGTGACGGTATTGACGTCTGAGCAGAAGCTGCTACAACTGTCACCACACACATAAATAACAGACGGGGGACAAGAAGTCTGTGGCTAAACATTTTTGCATTTTATGTTGTTATATTACAACCCTAACTATTAAAAATATTTTAACTATATTTATTAGACATCGAATCGATTGAAGATTACTTTGGCTTCTTTATATCTGACATTTGGTCTGACGGGATCTTAGTCTTATGCTTGCTCGTACATGGTTCCAAAGACTCAGACAAACTCTAGAATTTCATCAACATTTTTCAGATTGATAAAATTATCCATCCTTGCAGTTCACACTGGAAGAATAATTAGCGAACCAGCCACAGCATGTATATGATGTCATATCTTCGCATCATGAAAAATTACCATTATTGTTAAAGCTTTTGAATCAGTAATATCGTTTTAAATCTAAAAATATATTTGTTTGTTATATTTACTTGCAACATTAAAAATGTTTATCATCATCTTTCTTTTTTTCCCCCCGTCTCCACCTACCCCTATTCTCTACATCCTCTTCACTCACACACACTAACTTGTCCTCGTTTATCGCATCCATATACCTCCTCTTTGGTCTTCCTCTTTACCTTCTGCCTGGTAGCTTCATTTCTAACATCCTCCTACCAATATATTCACTATCCCTCCTCTGGACATGTCCAAACCACCTCAATCTGTCCTCCCTGACTTTCCCCCATAAAACATCTAACACGAGCCGTCCAATAATCCCAAAAAAAGTTGTGACTTTCAGGGGGGTCACAACCTCCAGTTTAAGAGGCTCTGAGCTACTTTTCTTTTAGTTTCATGTGTTTGTTAAGTAAATCTAACACAAATGATCAGTATTTACAGCACCATTCGCTCGATATCACAAGTTGTAATGTCAATGACCGTCACTTTTTACAGCACAGTAAAATTCTTTCTTTGTACATCCCATCTTAGTAAGTTGGGGTCAGAGCGCAGAGTCAGCTATGATGCAGCGCCCCTGGAGGAGGAAGGATTAAGGGTCTTGCTCAAGGACCCAACGGTGGCTGGCTGGCGGTGGGGTTCGAACCCAGGTCTTCAGATCAACAACAACAACTCAGAACCTAAAACATATGAGCCACCACTGCCCCTGGACAGGTGGTTCATGGGTACTGGTTGATGAATAGGATTTAGGAATGGAGGTGTTTTCTTTAAATATTTTATAATTATAAATTATGATTTAGTCCCAAACGCAGCAGTGCACAGTGTCTGCTGAAATCTGATTGGCTGATGACGGATATGATTGATTTGTGTGTTAAGTAACTGGGCTGTCATATTAAAAAAAAATAAAAAAATAAAAAAATAAACAACAAGAAGTTTACAAACACCTTCAGAATCACCTGTGAAACACCGCTTTTACACCAATTCACCCACGTGTTTACGTTTATCCTCATGTTCATAAAGCAGAGCAATAAAAAATAACAAAGGCTCGATTCTTTATAATAATATAACAAAAATCACTCACACACACACTATTATTTAACCATCACATTCTGAACAAAGCACCAAACCTACAAAAAAAATGGCGGAATGGGACCACAATGCAAAGAGACGTGACGTCGCAAGTCGTTCACCAAAAACAAGTTAACAAAAACGTTAAAGTCTCAGCTAACAAAATAAACCATTTGAGACAAATTTATTCTTAAAAAAATTAAGAGAAAGGTGGTTTAGAAATAACATACGTAATAATTCAGTTTAAAGTCACACACAGAACAATTACTTCCGGTTGCTAACTAAACATTAGCACATATAAAACACAATGAATCGCTTTTACGACTTCTTTATGTCACAGTTTTTATTTCTACCTCAGACTTGCGTGTTTTATTGTTTGCTGTAATTTAAAAACACCACAAAAACAACTTAATAAAACAATGCGAAATATTTCAGTTGGTTTGAGAAACAGTAGCTTGATTTTAACCAGGTAGCTTAGCTAACAAGCAGCGCGGTTGTTTCGCTATTTAACTGTTAGTCTGCTGGTGTGCGAGCGGAAACGTCACATGAAGAAACGGTCAATTCTTAAGGAACATTTAACTAGAACCTGTTCTCACCTGCTATCATTAGTTAAAGTGCTTTCTCCGTCTGTATGTTCCGCCATTACGCCAAAATCCAAACAGGAAACTTCCTCCAGACAAAACCGCCTTTCACGGCTTTCTCGCACGTCATTAGCTGAATCGTGTGGGCGGGTGTAATGTTGCACAGCTGATTGGTCCAGAGATCCATCAGTCACGTAAAACTTTTCTCCGTATATTAAGTTCGTTTCCGGAACAACGCAAAGCATCTCTGTGTTAAAAACAGGACATTTTACTGTAGAAAATTAAATTAAAAATATGATCTTATTGAGTGGTATTTCAACAATCAAACATTAAATCACACGTTAAAAAAGGAAGTTATTACTGTTTAAACAAAAACCGTGTATACAAAATGTTATACAGAAAAAAATCATTCATTCATTCATTTATTTATTCATTTATTCATTCATCCTCTATACCCGCTTATTCCCTAATTCAGTGTCATATTAACAGTGCAAACCACTAAGCCTCCGTGCTGCCCTTTAAACTTGGATTAATTTTTACTGTAACAACAAATTCCACTGTATGTCACATTACACAGTGTGGACCAACATTATTATTATTATTATTATTATTATTATTATTATTATTATTATAAACTTTCCTTAATTAACATCTTTTTACAGTTATGAAATAAACCTCAACAGGGAAGAAGCTTAAATATGAAAATATAAATATGTAAACACTTGAGAAATCCTCATCTGTTTGTTTTTGTTTTTTTCATCCAGTGTTTCCCTCAGCAGTTCTTTAGAGACCGATTCAGCACCAGCTAAACACTAAGGCGGAGAAGTGTGAGTTCTGCCAGACCTTGGTTTACTTTGTAAGGTATATAATCAATCTTAAAAGTGTGGCCATGATAACGGTAAGGAGAACATGGTCCTGGAATGGCCACACCCCACTGCAGAGATAGAACTACAACGCTTTCTAAGAAATGCCAACTTTTACAGGCGATTCATCAGCAACATTACGCCACCCAGACCTCAACAAACCCTTCGTAGTGGAAAACCTCAAACACATCCACTTTTAATGCCAGGGCTTCACCTCATGGCTCTGTTATAAACTACAGACAGTCTAGACATTTCTTCTCCTCACTAATGAGAGACAGTAAACTAGCTCAAATATTGTACGATATTAACCCTTGTTTTTACACACGTTTTTAAGGTCATGTCCTGTTCTCTTGGCTTTTAAGGTTCTCATTTATCATTTAAGGTTTAAGGTTCTCTCTGCCTGCCACGACCCTGTGCCTGTATGCTATTTCACTCGATTACAATTTGTGAATGGATTTTAATCAAGACTCTGCATTACACAAATCGATGATGTAGCCAGTAATGAATTGTGATTTCATGGTTAAATTATATATAAATAAAAAATGGTTTATTCATATATATTATTTTGTTAATAATCTTATTTTATAACATGTATATTATGATGGAATAACATAATATAATATTACTATTATGCCAATGCAGGTAGATCCATCGGAGCGTCAGAAACCTTCAGTGTAAGACAATGGGTGGCTTAAAATCTTATCACACTCTTTACTAAACATCTTTGCCCAGTACTTTTTGCAATTGGGGGCCGTGCATTTGGTACTTGGGTCTTCAGTGGTGATTTACCCGACTGATCCACCTCTTAATACCCCCATTATCACATCCCAATTATAGAAACACATCAATACTAAACAAACACACAATATAACACGGTGTGGAATTACAGACAGAGAGACATTTCACATATTGAGGATAAAAACCATTTTTATTAAAGCAAGAAACCCGTTAACACACAACTCCAAACCTCTACACTACAACCACAACTGTACCACCTACAACATCTGGAGCTGTTCAGAATCAATATTTATCTTAATATTAATATAACATCACAAAAACATTACAGATATCAATAAAATATATCAGACATTTAAAGGCTGTAAGTCAGTGTTAGCAGTCGGCGGCGCTGGTCTGGAAGTGGGGATTAAACTCTTTCCCGCACTGAGACAAGCTAGTTATCTTCAGGGTACCGAACTCTCATCAACATCTACAACTTTACGGAAAAATGTATTTTAAAGTATGCCCAAGATCAAGTCAATTTCTCCTTTCTTCATACCGTCTTTAACCAATGATCAGTCTGCACTGCTAATATAGTGTAAGTTCCACGGGCAGCACTACTGATTCTGAAGGCAGATTAGATTAACATGGCAACACATAAAAAACTGAAATCTGATTGGACAATAAATCTAACATCCACATCCACGTACTGGAAGCAGTGCAGCGAGAGAAACACTACGAAATGAAGAGAATAAACTGTTGGAATAAATTAATACAATTTAATGGAACTAATATTAGAATTTAGGTTGTAAATGTAGGTCAGTGATTCTGATAGTGTTTAGACAGCAGAGGACTGACTGACCCGGACTAACCACCATTGCCATTTTGGGTCAGATGCTCCGCATTGTCTGAGTGTCTGACCTGTCTGTATGGTTCCAGGTGACACTTCTTCTTTATTAATGCAGGAAAAGATTATTTCTGGGTGTTTAATTTGGCCAAAGACATTTTCTGATATTAATTTGACATTGAATTAAATTTTTTTTGGTCAGGGTTAAAAATAAAAAATAAAAGGATGCAAAAGCACACAGGCAGTAAATGTGTTTCATTGTGCAACAAAATTCGTTTTTATTAAAAATAAATATGTATTTTTTAGGGTATGATGACGTACACTGATGCACTAATCAGTGTAAATTCACTACCCTCTTTAAATTTTGTTGCAGCTCTAAGCGAGGTTGTTGAACACATTCTCCCAGTCAGCGATGTCAAAATGCAGACCCTCTTTATTATTGTTGGTGTTCTTGCTGTGAGTGTGTTCCCTTGATTCCTTGCTGAAGTCACAGTCCTGGTTTAAAATGTCAAAGACATTGTACTTTTGGGAGGAATCGACGTACAGGTCCATGGGAGAAGGAGCCTGTCTGTTTGTGTAGGTAGAATCAGGCAAGGGGCTGCGAGCAGAATAGAACAAAGTGTTAAAAAAAGCAAATGAGTTGCATTTATAGCGATGAATTAACTGCAGAGCTTTAAATCACCTGGGTTGGTAGAATGCCATTCCAGGCATGTAGGATGCTGAAACAGTTGGGAAATGTGGTGGGGCAAAGTGAGTGCCCCGGTGAGACCGTGGTACTTCTGAGCATAATTGGAAATGGCCAGGCAACTGACCGCTAGATCCAGATGCCAGTCCATGAACTGGTGCTCCTCTTGACAGCTCCATGACTCGATGATGGTTTGGTTCTGGAACATGTCTCTTTGGCGAGGTTCCACTCTGGGAATTGGCTATAAATATACAAAGATATCAGATGTGTGAGGAAATGATCACTACAGCAATCCAGATACTTGCTATTTAACATTAATTCATGATGCAGCACAGTTTTAACTTATTTTGCTCTATGGAATAAAGAATAAAGCATGCAAAGCTATGATTTTTAAAGCATTTAAGGATAAACCAAGAACCACTAAAAATACACATTTGAATTTTTTTAGACATTAATTTAATTGAAAAAAAACAACAACTTTATTTAATAAAAATTACTTATAAAACATTTTACATTAAATTCTGACCAAAATAAATAAACATCTAGAAATATACAATAAAAAAAGCATCATAATTAAGCAATATCACATGATTAGGGAGGCCAAAAACTAACTTTTTTATTAAAAATAATTCATAGTTTTATTATCAGTACTAGTAGTATTTGTACTAGTAGTACCTTATTTAATTACTTTTACTTTTATGCATAGCCTACAATTGTATAATCATTATTTATTATTAAACAAATCGATGGATAAAGAAATGACTGGAATTTAACTCAGAAATAAAGCCCATTATTGTGTGTAAGAGGACTAGTAATGACAATATTGTGTACCAGAGTTCTGTACAGAGTTCCTGGGTAATGCTACATCAATGTCATAAGGGGCAGATCGTTTTCTCTTCCTTGGATTATAAACCCAATCTGTATCATAAGAAAAACAAAGTTGTTAAGAGTAACTCAGCAAAGGGAATAAACCCAGCAAACTGTTTCATATTTTTTCCTAAATGTCTGAAAACCCTGTGCACCTCACCGGGAAACTTCCTGCTGTGTTCCCATTGAAGTCTCCGTGACTCTGCGTAGTACGGTAGCTTTTGTTCTTCACTTAGTTTGCTCCATTCCATCCCAAGCTGTATGCTGATCTGTCTATTGCTGGCGTTTGGGTTTGCCCTGGACAAGATAGGACGGTGTATCCTCGCCCAAACCAGGAAGGCATTCATGGGTCTCTTAATGTAGCCTTTTTTATCTTTGAAATTTGCTGTGTTGAAAATATCTTTAAAATAGAGAAAATAGAAACGCATACGTTACTGGGACCAGACAAAAACTTTTAACACTTATTTGTCTGCACAAAAAACAAACAAACAGTGATGTAAATCTGTACTCAAAATATGTTGACATTAGTGAAATTCTATTCAATTACAATTAAAGTGATAAGTAAAAGTGCAAAGAACTGGCAGAAACCAGTAGGACCTCGTCTACACCAATCTACTGGCTGGAGAAGTCTGGCAGGCAGATCTTTATAGGAAAAAACATGGCCAAAAAACCCATACCGCCAATATGTACGCATCGACTCAACTAAACGAAAAAAAAACCCCATAGAAACTGAGTTCCAGGAAAATACAGCAGGTTCTCTGAACTGATTTATTCACTGCAGACTCACTGCTGCCCGGTGGCTTCATTAAAACAACGAACAGTCAGCAATACACATTTATGATAGTGACTATAAAGTAAAAAATGTGTCAGTCATTTATATGTGCTAAACTTTCTGTTGCACTATGACTATGACTGAATACTGGCAGGTAGACGTCTCCAAGCCAATCAAACATGTAAAGTTTAGTGCAGATGATATAATATAAGGGCAGCATGGTGGATAAATGGTTGGCACTGTTGCCTAACAGTAAAAAGATCCCGGGTTCCATTCCCCTGCACGGGTCTTTCTGCGTGGAGTTTGCATGTTCTCCCTGTGCTTGCTTGGGTTTACTCTGGGTTCTCCGGTTTCCTTTAACAGTCCAAAAACATGCATGTATAGGAGTGAGTTCGAGTGTGTGTGTGTGGCCCTGTGATTGATTGGTGACCTTTCCAGGGTGTCCCTCTTTCAGTGACGGCTGGGATAGACTCCAGCAGTGACCCCGAATTAGGGAATAAGCGGGTATAGAAGATGAATGAATGATTAAACACGCATTTAATTACACATTAAAGTGTTTTTCTCCAATAGAAAACCGTTATAAGGAAAAGAAATCAGTGAGCGTTTATTTCTTTGTTTGCACTGATTATTATTAATGTCATATCCACTCATAAAAGCTGCTAATGAAAAGTTCAGGTTCAGGTTAAAGTAAAAATTACAGTAATTATAGTACTTAGTTGTGTTCTTATTCTTGTTGTTTAGTTTATTATTAATGTGCTTAGCGAGTTTAGTGTTTTAAAAACACTTTTACTGCATTAAACCAATATTTTTTCAGTTTTTAAGGTTTTTTTTTAGTTATATTAGAATGAAAAATAATAAGAATAATCCATCACTTTTCAAGTAGAAATTACAGTAATTATAGTACTTAATTATCTTCTTATTCTGGTTGTTTAGTTTACTAATAATGAGTTTAGAGAGTTTGGTGTTTTTAGAAGACTGATTTAATGCCATGTTAAGGGTTTTAGAATGTCCCAATCTGACTTTATACATTACATTTACAGTATTTGGCAGACTTTCTTATCCAGAGCGACTTACATTTATCTCTTTTTTATACAATTGAGCAATTGGTGGTTGAGGGCCTTGCTCAGGGGCCCACGGTGGTGGCTTGGTGGTGCTGGGAATCGAGCCCCCAGTCTTTCTGGTCTCAGTCCAACACCTTAACCGTTAAGCCACCACTTGCTTGTTTGTCTTACTTCATGCACCAGCATCGGTTCCAGTTTATCATTTAATTAACGTTAATTAAACGTTTAGTTTGGCAATTAAAGAGTAATTAGACTTTCGGTGCTCGCGCTTGTTCGTCCTACCTGTTTCGGAGGGAAGCTGAGTGAAGCTCGCGCTGATTGACTGGGTGCAAACGAGCGGCGTGAGTTTTAACGGGTCTGCGCAGAACTGCGGCTTTAAATCCGAACCCAGCGGACCTAAAGCTCCGGGACACCCCTGAGAATTAGTCTTCTGGTTCTTGGAGAAGAGCTGATGATGTTTTTCAGGTGATTCATTACGGAGTGCACGCGGGGTTGCAGAAACAGGTGTGTTAATGAGCCCGTTCACCGGACCTGCTTCACTGTCTGTCGTCTGTAACTCGCCGAGTTGAGCTGAGAAATGATTTCTACTGTCTTCAGTTTTATCAGTTTGTACATTTTTCAGGTTTTTAATTGTCCGCTTGTCTTCGTTTAATGAACTTTGCTGTTCTCGGTCAGCGGTTCGGTTAAAACCCTGACCGTCTTCATTAGTGTTAAATCCCTGAACCGGTCCGTCGGGTTCCTGCATCGACATTCGAGCCTTTCGTCGGTGATGAAGTTTTACCGCTGTTAGGAAATAATATAAAACCAACCAACAAATAAACAAATAAACAAAACACGCGTTTAATGAGATCCGGACTCTTCTGAAAACGAACGGCGGCGCGAGCGCGTTTGGTTATTACTATGGTAACCAACAGAATCAGAGCAAACGACGCGCGAGCCATCGCACTGATTAAAATGGCATTTTGCATGATGTGTGAAATTTGTGCTATGACAGACTATTAATTAAGAAAAAAAACAAGGAGATCAGGAAAATGTAAAAAAAACCCACCAACAACAGATTTCTGCAGTTGTGAAATACATTTTTTGATGTATAATAATAAAAGGTGTGTTTTCTTCAGTAATAGTGAAGAACTATTGGAAAGACGTGTACAGAAAACATCTGTTTATAACTTTAAATAGAATAATCACAGAACATACACACTTTACCCAATGAGGAAAATTGTGTGACGGGTATTTTAGTGATGTCACATGATGTCACGTGGACAGCAACTATTAAAAGAAGGCGGAGTAACAAAATCACAAAGATGACAATGCGTGATAATAATTGCATTAGACTGACGTCATTAGACGTTACGCATAGACAAAGAAACAGAAATTATAATGACGTCACGTGGACGCCAATGAAAAAAAAATAGGCGGAGCCACAGAATAAAACGCAACATAGTCATGTGACTAGAAGTAACTAAAGTATACTCATCCTTTACTCTATCTGTGTTCATCTTCTATACCCATTATTTCCTAATGCGGGGTCACAGGGATCTGCTGGAGTCTATCCCAGCTGTCTCTGAAAGGGTTCAAGGCAGGAGGGGGGACACCCTGGACAGGTCACCAGTCCATCACAGGGCCACACACACACTCACACTCACTCCTATGGACAATTTAGAATCATCAATCAATCTAACATACATGTTTTTGGACTGTGGGAGGAAACCGGAGAACCCGGAGTAAACATCTGAGAAAACAGAACACAGTTCTTCCTATTCCCCAAAAATATGTTAGGGTCCCCCTTCCCATTTAATGATATTATCACTTTCGGTATTTCCTGCATTTGGTGTTTCCAGTATTGCTGCACTGCGACCCGATTTGGTGGGCTCTTCCTCACCTGCAGGGTCCAGTATGTCCAAGTCATTACTATCAGCTGCTGAAGGAGAATCAGTGACAATCGCTCGTTTTTGTTGAGGACAAATTACAAATTTGTCCATTTTTTGGTCAAGCAGGGGATCATGGATAAAATTAGTTAATGCAGGATGATCTTTCTCCTCAATACTTACTGCTCAACACTTTTAGAATATGACGCTACCCACAGAGCTCACCCGGGGCCGAGACCCTCCAGTTGGGAACCGCTGGTATAACAGAATGTACACCAAAAACTGAAGAGGTTGTTGAACACATTCTCCCAGTCAGCGATGTCAAACTGCAGACCCTCTTTATTATTGTTGGTGTTCTTGCTGTGAGTCTGTTCCCATGATTCCTTGCTGAAGTCAAAAAAATATCAAAGATGGGCAAGGGGCTGTAAACAAGATTAAACAGAAGGTTAAATAAGCAAACTAGTAGCGGTTTTGCTGATTACCTGTAAATCACCTGTTTTTTGCAAATCAACTGGTGGAATATCATTTTGGTTTAAAGACCAGGGGTCAATAGCTGTCCATGGTTTAGAAAGGCTTGTAAGCTAATTGGATGGGAGCCTAGGACAAAAAAATGTATGTTAAAACCATCACTTCTACCACTAAAGACTGTTTTGTAAGTAATTGGACTGTCTTTTATTGTCAGTCCATTTAAAATACAACAAAACTCCACATGCTCCTCCAACACAACATACCATGCATGCATACCCAAACAATAAATAGAATTGCACTGATGCATGTGATATATACCTGTATTGTACTAGTGGAAAGGTACTAGTAGGAACTATAGCAAATAAGACATTATGTGTGCTGCAATAAAGACGTTCCAGCTGTTCTTTAAGGACTAATGATTTAAGTTGCTCTCACACACACACACACACACAGTGTAACTACATAATTCCTGCTCCCTGTTTTTCACCCAAATGAGGATGGGTTCTCGGTTGAGTCTGGTTCCTCTCACGGTTTCTTCCTATTTCCATCTCAGGGAGTTTTTCCTTGCCACCGTCGCCCCCGGCTTGCTCATCAGGGACAAACTGATTTCTGTCTCATTTTCATCTTATAATTTCTGTGATTGTGTAAAGCTGCTTTGTGACAATCACCACTGTAAAAAGCGCCAAACAAACAAAACTGAACTGAATTGAATTAGGAGTGTGGATGGTTTTAGGATAAAAACTGGTTATAAATCCAAAAGTCCATGCTTTGATTGACCCGAAACCCCTTCCCGAGGGCAAAAGGCTAAACAAGAAGTGGCCGGGGTGGAAAAAGCCTTTAACAATCTTTTTTGCTCTTATAAAGTAGCAGATGTTCGCTATATCCTGGAGTCAGTCGTTGTACCTCATCTCGATAGGCGGACTCGTTATCACCGGAGATTAACTCTACTACTGTAGAGTCATCAGCAATTTTATTATAGAACTGGAGGCGTGAGCTAGAACACAATCATATACATATACAGTGAAAACAGTAATGGGCTTAGCACGCAGCCTTGTGGGAAGCCAGTGCTACGTGTAAGAGTGGAAGAGAGATGAGAGACGACTTTCTGAAGATTTCTCAGCTTTAATCGATGAGAAGCATGCGAACTTAAGTCTCTTTGTCCCATTGTGTCCTTCGTGGATCTGTTTGCTCTGTATGCAAATTACTGTGGGTCGATAGTAAGAAGGAGGCCAGTCTTAATTTGCAGATGTTAATTAAACGGAGTGTTTTTACTGAGTTTTAATATTGCCATATTTGATTTTATTCAGTGAAGGTGCCTCGTTAACCTGACATTAATCATTAATCAATTCACATGACTTCATAAAGTAAAAAACAAAAATGAAAGATTAATAAAACAAATAGACAAGCGTGCATTATATACGCAACGTTTCATCTATATAAAATTAATTCATATCTATAAAAGCAAGAATGTTCACGCAAATTGATCTTCACAGATATGAATCAAATATCCCTGCTGTAGACTTTGACATGAATTTACATGCAGCGGCGCTCAACATACTGACCACATCATATATAAATCACACGGTTATAAAAATAAGCTTAAATGTGTTTCCTAAGAAGATTTAACCATCAACTGGACACATGAAACGGAGAGAAGCAAAAAAAAATAAAGTTTATTGAGTTTGCTGGCGTCTTTAATCATCTCAGAACAAGCTGTGCTGTTCAAGAGACGACTTCTCGCTCCCTTCAGTTTTTTTATGCCCCCCTGTATGTGTGTGTGTGTATAGGGAGAAGCTGTTTTTTCCTTTCTGTTCAAAGACTATTATTGCATGCAACCAGTCACACACACAAGTTCATTTAAAAACTGAATAAATGAGTAAACACACTAAATCACATGATCAGATTAATGCAATATGAATTTTTCTTTATTAACAGGATCCAACTGGCCCCATCATTCCTCAGGGTACAACGTAGGGCTGCCTCAAGAACATGCTCTGCACCATGGTGAAGGACTGACTGTCCAGAAGACGTTTAAAGACCTGCCTCTTTGTCAAATGCCGGTGGTTTAGTGTTTAGCACTGTTGCCTCACAGCATGAAGGTCCTAGGTTCGATTCCCCTGCAGGGGTCTTTCTGTGTGGAGTTTTGCGTGTTCTCCCTGTGCTTGTGTGGGTTTACTCTGGGTTCTCTGGTTTCCTCCTACAGTCCAAAAACATTTACATTTTTTGCCTTTGGCAGATGTCCTTATTCAGAGCGACTTACATTTATCTCATTTATACAACAGAGCAATTAGGAGTTGAGGGCCTTGCTCAGGGGCCCAGCAGTGGTGGCTTGGTGGAGCTGGGAATCGAACCCTCAATGTTCAGTTTGGTAGTCCTTCACCATGAGACACCACTTCCCCATGTATGTTAGATTGATTGGTGATTCTAAATTGCACATAGGAGTGAAAGTGAGTGTCGCCCTGTGATAGACTGGTGAACTGTCCAGGGTTTCCCCCCTCCTGTCTTTCCCCCTTTCAGAGACGGCTGGGATAGACTCCAGCGGATCCCTGTGACCCCGAATTCGTTTATTTATTGACAGAAACTAAAAGCACTTTTTGCCAAATGCTGTAAATGTCGATTTTAATCAGTTTCACAGATTTTTCAAACTTGTATATTTCTGTATCCTTGTGTAGGCAGTCAGTCAGTCCTATAAAGAATTTCACTGCATGCGGTACTCGGTGATACAAATGAAATGAGAATTCTCATACATATTTTTTTATTGAATACAATCCAGTCCAAAAATTAAATTCCAAATGAAACAATTCTTGATCTCGATTTTAATTCCCCACTCCGTTCACGAGCCATGCCGAAACCATAAAATGCACAGAACTTGTATAATGGTTGAGTATCAAAATAAGAAAGTAAACCGCTATAGAATCTTCTCCACAGTATTAAAATAAAGATTTGGTCATATTTTTTTTTTTTAAAAAGAACAGCACGGTGTGGAACGAAGGACTCTGTTCACGCGTCCAGCAGCATCGGGGAAACCAAGAGAACAAATGGTACTTAAAAAACAAACAAACGGAGAGAACGGTTTGACCTATTGGCGCTTTAGCCTACATGCTATCGTGTGGGAGACATAATGAGTGTTAACACTGATCTCAGATGATCTATGAAATGATGCATTTTTTTTTTTAAACACTTGGTTGTGTTTCATGCTTGTTTTATGAGAAACTTGCTACACACCAGATATGCAACATCAACTTAACCAGTACAAAGTGCATCAGTGTGACATTTACTTACCGAAAAAAAAACAACAACAAAACTTTAAATAAATTTAATTGAACTTATTCCTTTCTGCAAAATGATGAAATCCTTTATTCTCTCTTTTATCGGTTATTTCCTTCTCTATGTGACATACCACATCTCTGGAGAGAAGAAAGCCTTCTTTAAAAAAAAAAAAAACACACCTACATTATGTTTCTGGCCTTATGTGTGATTAATGTTTCACTCTCGGGGCAGTTCTACAGGACGGGGTAGATTTAGATTTTTTACACCTGCTCCAACATTAGCATTAGCAGTGAAACAGGAATGTACCCACATGACCCCATATTGCCATTTTATAGATATATATATATATATATATATATTTATTTATTTGTTCATCATCTATCCTGGTTTAAAAAAAAACAAAACAAACAACAACCCTTCTTTACGCACATTTCTTCATTTTTCACAACGTTATAATCACCGAGTTTAATATAATAGTAAGTCAAATAATTAACATCCTTCATATTCCAGTTCCGTAGGACAACCCGTTGTACAGTGATAGGGAAGATGTCGTTTTCTTTTGGAGTGTAAATGGAATGCATAAGCTGTAAAAAGAAATGAAATGAAGTAAAAACTTGTGCTACTCCTTCATCGTCCTGCACTTGTTCCCTGCATATCATCTGAGAACCTTAGCAAACATTGCAATAATTTAAACCTTTTGTTCTTCACAAAATGGGGGGGGGAGGAGAGAAGATATTTACAGAATCAAATCACTCGCAGCGTTCGAGTCACAGCATGACCAGTGGAAGTTGAGGTAATTCCTGAATTCGAATGGGCTTTAAAATCAAAAGATGGGGTATGTAAAAATGACAGGGCAGGTAAACACACACACACACACACACACACACATCTAAAAATGATCCAGTCACTGGAAAACATGTCTGACCATAAAATATTTCAGTGTAACTGATCAAGAAAAAAAAAAGAAAAATCACCCATCGCGCACTCAAAAACAAATTGTAGACACGCCCCAAACATCTGTGTATATGACATTACATGATTGAGGGGTCCAGACAATGGCTAGTTTTTTATCAGTGTTGTCCATTTTACTGGATGCAGCTCCTTCTTTTAAATCAAGAAGGTAATTTTTGGACCATTTCGTTTCAGTGCCATTTTCCTTCATTGCCCGAAGTTGCCAAAGTTAGGGAAAGCCTGGGATTTGTTTTGTAACATAACAGAGCTCGCACCTGGGCCCAGACTCATGCTGGTCGTGCCAAGGCCACCGGAAAGGCCACCCAATCCAGCAGACGTCATGTTTATTCCCATTAAACCCTGATTAGCAGGTGTTCCACCTACAGCCACGGAACCGATTCCCATGTTACCTGCTGCCACGGTGGAGGGGGGCATCGCCATACCCATGTTTCCACTTGCCACCACAGGGTTCATAGCTGGTCTAGCAGGTACAGGCTGGGTATTAAGAGTCATTCCAACAAAGTTCTGGGCGATCAGGTTGACAGGTGGCTGGACACCTGTATAGCAGGTAAATTAAAAAAATCCTGTTAGCCAAAATTCCAGTATGACTATGTCATTATTCTGTATATGCAAATAGTATTAAAAGCCTCCTTCTAGAGCTTTAAAGACATCAACATTATAATTGGTCAGTCTAATAAAAAGACCTTCGCGAGAGTAAATTGAAAAGATCTAGAGTTTTTGTTAAAAAATATGTCTGCTCTGACTTAACCTTCAGATGTTTGATAAAAGTGTTGGCCTTAAGACGTCTACATGAAAATATACAGTTATCATTATAGCGCCACCTGCTGGCAACAGGATGTCATGTTTCAGATTTACTCAAACATGCAATGTCCAATATGCACCAAACTTTACTTTTGATAAAACTCCTAGGCCTAAACACATCTACAGTACATGCCAATATTCAGTTATAGTCATAGCACCACCAGGTGGCAGCAGGAAGTTTGGAACATATAAATGACTTAAATATAGAAGGAATCCCTTCCACCATTTGCCGTTTTAATAAAGCCACCTAATAAAGTGTGAGCTCTTAATTATTCTTATTATTTTCATATTTTGTTTTGTTCATATATCCTGTTGTTGAACGAAGTTAGTGTCATGCCTCACCTTGCTGCATCATAGTGTTGAGACTCGGCTGTGAAGGCTTAGGAAGGTTCATGCCCATAGACAGGAAGTCCAGGCTGATGTTGACACTTGGGTCTGACCATGTGGCAGGCATCGAGGATTTTGTTCCAGCTTTTGGAACTCCCATCTGCTGAGGCAACAAGGGACCTGCTAAACTGTGCACAGGCCCACCTAGAGTCTAAAAAATAGAAAAGCAAGACACTAATAAGATATTTGATTTTATGAAGCATCAGACACTTGTCAAAAATCATCCATCAGTTTTGCAGAGCTACCTGTGATCTGGACATAGACAGTCCTGTGCTCTGGGGGCCCATAGTGAAGGTCATGCTTTGGGAGGCATTTAAATTGCCTTGATTTGGGCCTATCAGGTCCAATAGGTCAGCGGATGGCAGCTGGGTTGAGATCGGAGGAACGTTGAAAAGGTCTGGAACGGCAGGTGAGGCTGTAGATGGAGGTGGACTGACTGATGAGAAAGCGCTCCAGTCACCAAACTCCTTAGTGGCAGGAGATACTGATCCTAAAAGCATGAACTGTATTTTAATTCACTTATGAAAGGTTATTTCCGTCAGTGTTGTAATAAATTTGATGTTTTAAGATTGGGACAGGCTAATACCAATCTTTTTTTTGAATGTTAGGTTCAATTTCTCAAGTAATACAAACAATTTCCGAGGAAACACTAAACATTATTCTAAACGCCGCTGCTACCTGCTGAAAAAGAAAGGGTCAGGACGTTTGTAAGATCATACAGTGGCAGCTTTATGCATGAGCCTTCTCACGGACAGCTTCTGTTAACAGTGGAGATGTCTGTCTCCATACGTCTCAGTAGGTAGCTGATCCATTCATGACAAAATTTCATCTGATCTTCCTTCCCTACTTCCAACCTACTTTGAGTAGCTACCAAACACATGGAGCCCAAGTTTACACATGACGTTTTTTTTTATATGTTACAAGTCGGGCTGTGCGCTGGCTTAGTGGTTAGCACTTTTGAGTTACAGCAAGAAGGTCCTGGGTTTGAATTCCAGACAGGGACCTTTTTGCGTGCAGTTTGTATGTTCTCCCTGTGTTTATGTGTGTTTACTCCGGGTTCTCCGGTTCCTCCCACAGTCCAAAAACACGTATGTTAGATTGATTGGTGATTCTAAATTGCCCATAGGAGTAGGTGTGAATGTGTGTGTGGCCCTGTGATGGACTGATGACCTGTCCAGGGGGTCCCCCTCCTGCCCTTTCAAAGACAGCTGGGATAGATTCCAGCAGATCCCCGTGACCCCAAATATGGAAAGAAGCGGGTATAGAAGATAAATGAATGAATGTTACATGTCATTTATCGTATAGTTTTAAGCTTTTTAAAAGATTCACTGCGCCTCTTAGCATCAAATGTATAAAGTACAAAACCCATCACATTATCATTAAAAATTCTTTACTGAAATTACCCAGTGCTATTCTTCTGAAATCACTAGTCTTAGTGGTGTACTACATAACCAACTGCAGATCTTTGCCCTCTCAGTCTTAACATACTAAATTAAGTGTGTGTACAAAAGCAGCACACATACCAGCAGCTGAAGGGAGACTCGCGGAAGCAGCTGGAGAGGAAAAATCTGCAAAGTCAGCAATAAGGTCCGAGCTCCCACCTACAGAGAATAAATATACAAGAGAAAAGGCTGAAATTACCAGAAAAATCGAGCATAAAACACTTAACAATTTAAATACAGATCAACACTCCTGCATTTTCCTATTTGTTCTTCTAAAAATCAGTTGATTTCAGGATGTCAGTCAGTCTGTTTGATATTTGACTTAAGACTGTCACAATTATTAAATAATCGTATGATCGCAATTATTTAACCGAACCCGATCGTTGAATCCAACTGCAATTATTGCACACTTTTATTATCCACTAGGGGGAGCTGTAGTACTTGCAGCACCCTACTTTCTACCAGAGTGAGTGAGTTGAGTGGCGTGATGTGGAGCGTCGGGGTTTTCATTTAATAACGCAACATCACAAGCGCAACTCATGTTAATGACCCATAATGCAACTGCAGAGAACAGGAATTAATTTATATGTTGATAAACACACTGACAGGACACCAAAGATGGATTTCCTTAAATACTATTTATCTCTAATAAAATATTTACAGTAGAGCATTAATAAGACACAAATTGAAGCGATTATAAAATACTTTAAGTTTATTTTTTTTAAATACTTAAATGTGTTTATTTTTTCAAACAATTGACTGTCAAAGCCTTAAAACAAACAATTAATTGTTAAAGCCCCAAAACAGGCAATAAATCATCATAATCACAATTATTTCTTTGACAATTAATCGTCACCCGAATTCGATAATCGGGACAGTCCTAATTTTACTAGTGTTTTACACACACACATACACACCAATCTGTGGTAAAGGAAACGTGCGTACTGGGCTTTAAACCCATCATATAATAATCTACAGCAGTGATTCGACCTTCTGGATTTCGGCTTTCTTTTGTTTGGTGGCTCTGAATTGTTAAAACTCTTAAAATGTTTGGTACAGATCAGTTAGAATTCTTTCATGATGGACAAAAGTTTTGGAGACAGTGTAAACATGACTGATACAACGTAAAATCTATTTTAAAAATACGTCCTAAGCAATTTGTAACAGGACAGAGAAAAGAGACAGGAACGTAAGGATGTGGGCCTGTCGTTAAGGTGTTAAACTGCTGAACAGAAGGCCATGTGTTAGAGTCCAGGACCACCACATTTCCACAGCTGGGCCCATGAACATGGCCTTTAATCCTCAGAACTGCTCAGTGTGTGTCACCTAAAATAAAAGCTTTAAAAGGTGACTGAAGCAGTAATAACCGAGAAAGAGACATTTTCAGTTCTCTACAATGACCTTCTGGCTCCTGATTTCTTAGATCAGAAATAACTATATTGTTTCCTTAAACCGGAAAGAAACGAGCGACTTTACCTGAAGGTGCAGGTCGAGTCATTTCAGAGTCCACAACAAGCAAATCTGAAAGAGCTCCAGTGGACGATTGACTTCCTGATGTCTACAAAACAGGAGGGTTTGAAAAGTTGCCACAAAAAAGCAGTTTACGCACAGACAAATAATAATAATAATAATAATAATACTTGGTACACAGTTTTACAGGACTTAAACTTGTAGAACACTAAATGTTATGAGAATATGAAAATATCTACACACATACAATTGAAAACTCTCAGTTAGGATTTGATGTTGTTCTGTTATAAGGCAGTTCAGTTGATGCTACAAGAGATGTGAACTACCTTTGTATTTTCTGCATCTGGGCTGCTCTTGTCTCCTGTGTAATGCGCAGCTGCCCCCAAATCCACCGTTTTGGAGGGCAGTCCACCTCGTTTGCGTGTATTGGTGCTGGTTGGATTGGTAGACTCAGTGGCCTGCGTCCCTTGTACACTCTTGGGCGTCCCCGACTCCTCCTCATCCTTAAATTCAGACTTAGCTGGTCTACCGTTCTGTGACACTCTGTCCTCCTCATTGTCACTAAAAGTAAAATAAATTACGCATATTTCGAAGCTAAACTAAAGTCGGAGCTGAAATACACTCAGGTTCTAAGTAAAAAATCTTAAAAGTCTATTGAGATCTTCTATAATCAAAACGAGCAATTTTAGGCCAAACTCTGAATCATCATCCACTTGGCCACAAACATTGACCAATAGAAGACAGATCAATGGAGAGTATCAGGTTAGAAGAAGTTACCTGATTCGATCAGGAGAGTCGTCTCTATCTTTCTTGCGGAACTTGTTGATGGTGTCATCAATAGTGCTGCCAATCTTATCACTGATCTCCCCGAGCTTCTCGCTAAAGGGAAAGCCACTTTTGCTCTTCTCCCAGTCTTCATCCCACTTGCTTTTGGATTCCGAGTCGAAACGCTCACCCGCTGAGGTAAAAAAACAAAAACACGCACACTTTAATCACTGGAGAAGGACTTCCTTCAAAAGGTGCATCAGGAGGTCTCACACATTTTTTCCAAAAATGACTAACAGCGGAGACAAAATAAAAATAAATCATCTTAATCAATGAACATTCCAATCCATTCCAATAACTTTAATCCAATATTATAGTTCCAGTTTCACCACATTTTTCAATGTCATTTGCAAGGTTTTTGCCGGTTTCTACCAGTTTCTACCCATCAACTGTAACGCCACCTGCATCATACCTGGATAGGACTAGGGCTCTGCAAGCTCCTTTTAAATCATTACAGTAAATTAAAGCTAATTATTAAATAAGTGAAAGCAACTACAGCTGTGTATACATATACTGATATATTACAATAAGATACATATCACGATACATGGGTCACGATACAATATTTTTGTTAAATATGAACTTATTAATTTAAATTTGTATTAATACTAGCGGACAGAATATCAAAAGATGTGTATTGGTGTGTAGAAATCAATACATACTGTATCAAATTATTAATCAAACATTGATTATGTGTTTCGTTGGCTTACATATAAAACACTGGGAATTTAAATATATCAAAAGAATGTGTTATAAGCTGTTATAAGGCATCATTATTGCCAAACTATGACTATGGTGTGACTAATGAAGTAAGAAGGTGATTGAAAGTGTAATCTCCTATGCTGTGTAAATGATGTTTTTAATGACATGATGGTGAAAGTGAGATGCGATTATAGCAACATGATCACAAAATGTCACGCAGAAGTTTTATTAAACACATGATGTTGTAGTGAGACAATGATTAATGACCAGTCTATTGTAATATTCCAATATTTCTAATTATGTAAATCTAAATCCCTATGGCCTTCAGGGACTTAACGAATCCCCAGGGGTCACATACCCAACTAGTCTATCAGAGAACACTTGATTCTAGAATCTTTTTTTTTTTCTAATTCAGTGGTAATTTGACTTACGAGTGTCCCAACTAACGAGTTTTCCGAGATACGAGTCGTCTCTCGGACGTTTTTTTTTGCTTAGAGTTGCGAGCTAAAATTCGGGTTATGAGGCAGCTTCAGACTCCCAACCGCTAGTTAGCGTAGCAAACGCCACAGTGAACGGTGTAACATCCGCCCAGCATCCCGTGTCTCACTCGATAGCTAGTCAGACCTGCGCGTTAGCGAGCGGAGTCGTCTGATCTCCAATGTAAATGCTGTACATTATACTTAATAAAACCGGTTTATTCCAGTACATCCTATTGTAGTGTTTTTATACAGTATTCGTTATTTACACGTTTATTTTTCTCATTTAAAAAATGTGTAACAAATAAAATTGCGGTGTTTTTTGGGGAGCCGGAACGAATTAATGTCAGTTCAATTTAATTAAATAGGAAAATTGAGTTGACATACAAGTAATCTGAGTAACGAGCTCTGTCACAGAACCAATTAAACTCGCAAGTCAAGGCATCTTCATAACTTACAGTTACTTTGTTTAAAGCCTCCCATGCCATCTGATGATACACCGATATATTTGTCCTTATTCTTCTTGGCTTTTTTCCTCTCCTCCCGCAACCTGTCGTCATCCTGGACAAACTCTACCATTTCTTTGACCTTCTGACGTACATTGATGCCCTGATCTTTCCCATTTTCATCTAGAAAAAAAACAAAAAAAACTTTACTTTAAACCAATAATATGAAAATTCTACAATGTAAATATTGCAGTATACAATATCTCTGACATATTTTTTTAACTAATGTGTCAAGCTGTTATCAAAGCTACATTTCTACACACAGATCAGCTGGCTAGAACACAACCGATTCCGTCTCATGATCAGGACAACAGGACTTGCATATTCCTTTGATGCCACATTCTGTATTGCTACTTACCGACAAAATGATAATTCTCCAGAGATCGTAGATCATAGATGTGTTCCCGGGCACTCGTAACCACTCTTTCTGATCCATTTCGGATGAGGTACGCTAGTAGTAGTAAGGCCTGACACAGGAATGTGTAAATTAGCAATAACTCTCCTCATTTAATTATGATTTATAATAATTTGTAGATTATCATGTAAACATCCACTTATAAAACATCACACAACATTTACAATACTACAACCCGAATTTCCAAAATTTAAGTGAGTGTTAGTGTATATGTGTGTGGCCCTGTAATGGACTGGTGACCTGTCCAGGGTGTCCCCCTCCTGCCTTTCAGAGAAGACTGAGATAGACTCCAGCAGATCCCCATGATCCCGAATTAGGGAATAAGCGGGTATAGAAGATGAATAAATAAAAACTGAACACAATAAATGTTCAAACTTGGATGCCTGATACAGGTCTCAATAGTTGGGACTGGCCATGTTTACCATACTGAAGCATTCCCTCTTCCTTTAAAAACAGTTTAAAGCCGTCTGGACATCGAGGTTATGAGTTTCTGGAGGTTTGGTGTTGGAATTTGATCCCATTCTTTCCTGATGTCGTCTCTGATGTATTTTTCATTTAATGATTCACCAAACGTTCTTTATAGGTGAAAGATCTGGACTGCAGACAGGTTAATTCAGAACCTAGACTCTTCTACCAGGAAGTCATGTTGTTGTAATAGCTGCAGTATGTGGTTTTGCATTGTTCTTCTGAAATACACAAGGTCTTCACTGTAACAGACGTCATCTGGAGAGGGGCATTTATTGCGCTACAACCTTTATATACCTTTCAACATTCATAGTTCAGTTTTAATTCAATTCAATTCAATTTGGACTTTTCTGACTATAGAACACTTTTTTGACCATAGAACATTTTTCCACTTTGAATCAGTCCAATTTAAATTAGTTTTTACCCACAGGACACGACGGCACTTCTGGTTCATGTTCATATATGACATCTGCAGATGTTGTGGCGGATTGTGTTTACTGATGGTGGTTTTTGAACGTTTTCCTGGGTCCATTTAGTAATGTCAATCACAGAATCATGCTGATGAGGGTGTCGCCTTTTAACAATCTTTCACAGATTAAAGAGTCTCTGCCCATCTTTACCTCTAAGAGACTCTCTGGGACGTCCCTTTTATAGCTACTCATGTTACAGATCTGATGACAAATAACTGAAACCCTGGAACTTTTTTTTACATTTTGTCACTTTATAACCACAAACTTAAATGTATTTTATTAAGATTTTTTGTAACAAACCAACACAAAGTAACACATTATTGCGAAGTGGAACGAAAATTATATACGGTTTTCAGAATTTTAAGCAAATAAAAATCTGTAAAAGTGGGGTACACTGGTGGTCTGTCCCCCCACCCCTGTTGCTTTTTTCAGTCCTTTGTTGCTCCATGCCAACCATTGAGACCTGTAGCAGCCATCAAATTTTTAATGAGCTTATTTAATAGATAATAGTGTAAAATGTCTATATATAATCATTTGTCATGTTATCTATGTTCTATTGTGAATAAAATATTGGCTCGTATGATTTAAAAGTCTTTTAGTTTTAATTTTATTTAAACTTTTCCAAAATTCGGGTTGTATTTGCCTGCAACTAAGATAATCAGTTACACCAAAAATGACCACAGATATCGGCAAAGACAAAGTATGATTAAATCACAATAAAAATTTAGCCAAAGACCTCTATAAATTATGTGCACTGAAAGCGATTACAGCAAGTATAGAACAAAATTCTGTATGAGCCTGAACTAGTAGCAGTTTTTAAAAGAAGAATCTGTGCTTGAACTCATACCAATGTAGGTACTGTGCTACTTTGAATTACGAGTGTTCCAACTCACGAGTTTCTGGAGATACAAGTCGTCTCTTGGACGATGTTTTGCCTTGAGTTGCGAGCTAAAATTCGGGTTACGAGGCAGCTTCAGACACCCACTGTGAACAGCGTAACATCTGCTCAGCATCCCGTGTGTCACTCGATAGCTAGTCAGACATGCGCTTAGCAAGTGGAGTCGTCTGATCTCCAAGGTACACGCTGTACACTATACCTAATAAAACCAGTTTATTCCAGTACATCCTATTGTTAAATATTCTAAAAATATTTAAAAATATGTAACAAAAAAAATTGGCATGTTTTTTGGGGACCCGGAACGGATTAATGGCGTTTCAATTAATTTCAATAGGAAAATATTAAAATATTAGGAAGTAATGCTAATAAACTACTACTAGGTAAAAATAATTAATAAAGAATAAATAACACAATAATAATGTCGAGATTGAATTCCTGACACTGCCAGACAGATGAATAGAAAGAAAACGGTACCTTGTAAACTCTTCTCCAGTTCTTTTTGTTGTCCTTCAGCATTCTGGTCCACAGCATGTTCATGATCTCTGGGAACTGCTCATACATAAATGTGGATCTGTATAAAATAAAGAAATGTCTACAGATCTAGTGTATACTACACACACCAGTTCTACAGCATACTTCTGTTTCAGTAGGACCATCAATGCTCAGCTGAACTTTTAAACAAATGTTTAATAAAAAATAAAAAACCAATAGTCACGAATCAAAGCAAAGCCATGCAGGTCTGATTGTTCAGTAACTCTCATTGTTCCAGTCTAAAAGTCATTAAATGTGTAACTTGGCATCCATCACTTACTTGGCTATCTCACCCATGAGCTGACCAGAGGGGCCCCAAGGGTCATCATTAGTGGCTTCTCGAACCTTGGACTCTATCTCTGAATAGTTCATCACCACATTGGTCCTGGAGAAAGGAAAAACACATGAAGCTTACATTACATACAGCCAGTTTTTAGAATGAAACACACCGTAACCTTTCTAAGACCCATCCTTTGGAAAGATTTCTCTCATCACGGGAAATTTAACAGCATTGTTCAAAACAATTAGCCTGAATAAACACTATTAGTACGCTGTCGCACCACCTCTGGCTTTTCTAACGCTTCGATTAAGTTAACTATCGAGGAACAGTATTCTTCATCAATCCAGCTCCAACTTTCTCTCATTGCAATTGCAGGTTTGAGCCTTGACCCTTAGACATTAGACATTATGTCTTTCTGGAAGGCAAGTTTTCACAGCTTTTACCTTATGGCACGATGCATTATCATCTTAAAAAAATGATTTCATCATCATCAAACATTCTTTCAAATATAAGAACAAGAAAAGAGTCCAAAATCTCGATATAAACTGCATTCATTGAGGATGTATTAACTGTCATCTTTCACATTCCTTTACCTGACATACAACCCCAGATCATTAATGACTGTGAGTTCCAGCATCAACATTATCACCCTGCTCAATGCAGATCCGGGATTCATTACTGAACATCATCCTCATCTAGTCATCCACAGTCCATCACTGCTCCTCTTTACCCCACTGTAACCTAGTTTTTTTCTGTTTAAGTATTAATGGTGGTTTTCGTTCAGCTATTCTGTATATAAATCCTATTACTTTTAGCCGATTTAGTTTATTCTCCAAATAGTTTATTTGTTCCTCATTTTTTTTGTTGTTGTGTATTTTTGTTTCTAAGTTTTCTATTTGGTTGCCTTGATGTCTTCCATGGTCTACCAGTACGCTTCTCTATTACAACCTTTTCATTTGATCTGGAAAAAGCTGAGTGGGAACCATCTTTTGCAACGTTCCGTGATGATTTACCTCCGAGAAGTTCTATAACCCTATCCTTTGTTTCTACTGACATCTCTGGTGTTGGAGCCATTGATTTACGTCATTGAGCTTGGTTCAACAGCTCACTAAGGTGTGCCAACAGCCTAATTAGCAGGCGTGATCGGATGCAGATGTTCATTTTAGAACTGTAGAGTACCTGGTGATTCCATAATATTTTTCTTAGAATTGCGTGATTATATACAGTCACATGTCACAGAAGTGAGTACACCCCTTACATTTCTTGTAAATATTTATTATATCTTTTTATGTGACAACACTACAGCAATGAAACTCTGCTCCAATGTAAAGTAGTGAATGTACAGCTTGTGTAACAGTGTCAATTTGCTGTCCCATCAAAAAAAAAAAAACCTTAACACACAGCCATTAATGTCTAAACAGTCACTAATGTCTTTGGACCCAATTTGGACATTTCCTCCTAGGGGTGTACTCACTTTTGTTGCCCGGGGTTTAGACATTAATGGCTGTGTGTTAAGGTTTTTTTTGATGGGACAGTAAATTGACACTGTTACACAAGCTGTACATTCACTACTTTACACTGTAGCAGAGTTTTATTTCTTTAGTGTTTTCACATAAAAAGATATAATAAATGTTTACAAGAAATGTAAGGGGTGTACTTACTTCTGTGACATGTGACTATTTATTTTTCTCTGTAAACACTTGCAATTGACTACAGTTTTCTTCCTTTTTATTTTTAAGTGTTTTTTTGAAGCCGGAAGGTTGGAAATGTTAAATGAAAATACTTTAGTTTGGTGGTATGGTCTGTGATTAGTTTTTCTCTACACAATTAAACAAAATTGTAAAATATAATAAAATAACAATACAATCATCCGATACAAATATTTTTATAATAATTTCAACTGAATATTCCATTCCAGATTTTTTGTTTGGATTTGGATTTGTGAATAAAGATTTTTACCTGCACTTACGTCCACCCACCTTTAACTTCCTGAACTTAATAAAAGAGTGTAAAAAATGTTTGCACGATCGCAGATTGAACAGAATTACAGAACTATATTTGTGAGAGATTTCAAAAGCACCGAAATAGACTTTTCCTTTCTATGAGATACCTGGCGGAAAGGGTGGAGATATAGTTAAGTAGCCAGACTGGCAGACACAATAACCCCAGGACGTCGGGCTAGCAATTTTGCTAACCCCGCATTCCCTACTCACTGATAATAATCACAATAATTAACATCGTAAAGAATGAAAAAGTTGTTGGTGTAAGAATATCAAGCACACGCAAAATGAAACAGGAGAGATAGTGTAATGCTAACACACACACACACACACACACATGATCAGCAATATAAAGTTGCCTTGTTCTCCACTCTGAACACACAGGTCTATACAAATTCATGAAATCTCCCTGCCGCCATCGACAACCAGGTGCACACCGCTGCCATTACTTATGGCCTCTCAGCTGAAGGGTCATAAAACATAACCAGGGGTTTATAATATGTTCTCGTTTCAGTGGTGGAGATCACAACCAACCACTGATCGGTTAGACTGGACAGCTGATTTGTTTCATAAATAACGCTAAATAAAATTAAAGCTTCCATTCAACAGTAATTGTTAATCGCTCTGTGTTTATATACATTTATATAAACTTTGATTAATTACACGTTTGTAAGCAGAGAAAGAAATGCACTTTATGTAAATTTCCAGCTGGGAACTGGAAGAGCTCCTAAAATGTGCAAAACATCCTTCGTTCACTGGCTCCCTGTCAGGTTCTGTAGTGATGAATAAAATTCTCATGCTGATGTAAAAGGCCTTGCATTGTTTGACGCTTTAATTATTTAGCGCTACTTTTAAATGTCTACACTCCCAGGCGTGTCCTCCGCTCCTCTAATTCTGATCTGCTGACTGTTCCCTCAACACGTCTGCGTTCTTAGGGTGACCGGGCGTTTTCCACATATGCGCCTAAACTTCGGAACTCTCTACCCTACAATATTAGACATTTTCTTTACTGAATTATTCAAAGTGTTTAAAGCATCTATCAAAACTTCAGTGATTTGGACATGTTCACTTCTTTAATACTGTTTTTTATGTGTGCCGTCTTGTTCTTTTAAACTCTGCATCCTTTATGTAAAGCTGTCACTGGTATATACATTTTTTTTATTAATATTTATTATTATTATTATGAAAAATGCACCAGGATTTCCACCAGAAACAAGGAGACGGTGTTCCCGACATCTTTTCTAAACTAATGGGTACCGTAAGTCCTTTGATTAGACGAATCAGGCAGTTAGGATTGAACTTTTTTGTCCTTTTAAATGAAAGAATCACTATTAGAATTGCATCTTGTGACGTCACATCCTGTTTTTGGTCCGATTAGATATATTTGGTCAGGGTTTTAACAGTCCCTGCTCGCTTGTCCAGACTCACTCGAATGAACCGTATTACCTGGGGACTCGCACCAGACTTCACTTTAATCGTCCCAAACATGGCAGGTGTGAACACACCCTTAAAGTTGTTCCTAATAGCAGTGAAAGTTTACACTGGAAAGTTCTGTCTTAAAACTGTCCTGACCTGAGAGTAAAGACGGACTGGACCTCGTCGCTGTGGATGATGTCAGCATGTATACCAACTCTTCAGACAGACTATTTAATCGAAATGTATTTCATTTCCTTCGTGTTTTTTTCATAATTCTGAAGACTGATGGCGACACCCGACGGCACATAAAGAAAGGAAACTCTGACACTTATATAAACACGACCCAGGCTGCATTTGGAGTCCTGCCGATCTTCAGATGAGCAGGTCGTCTCCAATATCAACTACAGTATATATACACAACACACATCCACATGACCACAGTACATACTGGCATAACGGCTACACTACACTGCCAAGCATTGTGTGTGTGTAGGTGTGTATTTGAGCATGTGTTTTTGTGTTTTGTGCACATGTGTAATACACACATACACAAATACACACAGACACACAACACATACATAAATATATATATACATAAAAATACACAAATGAATACATATACATACATACATACATACACAAATACACACAGACACAAAAACACAAAATTGCACACAAATACATACACAAAAATACATACACACAGACACATACATACATACACACACAAATACACTCACACACACCCACATAGATAGACACACACATACCCACATACATAAATACACACACATACACTCACACACACACACATACATACATAATACACACATACATAAATACACACAGATACATACATGCATTTATACATGCATGCACACACACATAAATGCGCACACACACATACATACATACCATACATACATACATGCACACACACACACACACATACATACATAATACACACATACATAAATACACACAGATACATACATGCATTTATACATACACATACATACATGCATGCACGCACACACATACATACATAGTTAACGTTAGCTTATTACACACCCCCATCACATCACTAACTTTACCGGGCCTCTAGAAAGCGTTGTGTTGTGGTGCAGATTTACTTTATTCGTGTTTTTTGTTGGATGTTTGTATAAACTGCACACCGCGGCAGTGAGACACATGTCTAACCGCTCATATGTGTTCGTTACAGCTGCACCGTTCGTTAGCATCAGCTAGTCGCAAACCGTTAGCATCAGCTAGTAGCATCAAACTGCAGTCTGTATCGTTACCGGTGCAGCTTTAGCCGCGATGCTAATCGTGAATTTATGAGAGTGGAACGTTCGGTAAAATCTCACATAAAAATGCAGAGAAATAAATCAATGAATAAATGATCGTGTATTTGTGCTCGAGATCAAACTACCATACGCGTCTATCCGCTCGCAACATGACGTCACGACGAAACTCGGCGTTTCCCGTGTGTGTGTGTGTGTGTGTGTGTGTATAAGTAACGGTCCAATTACAGGCCTCGCAAAACAGAATGCACACACACTCACGCTTTATCCACCAACTCCCTGACTTTCCACATGTTCAGCATATCGTCTCTTTAACAGGGACAGTCCGTCTCAACGGCGCCTGATCCAATCGATCACAATCCCGGATCTGCAAACAGAATCTTCTTTATCGGCTTCTCTTACACACTGCTGAGAGCCGGAGTACGGAGCAGCCCGTTACCTCGGAGACACGCGCTCTGCGTCATGCGGAAGTCCCGCACACATTACCGGCAACCTGGGAAATGTAGTTTCGGATCAAATGGCGAGAACTGAATGGGAGTCACGTAAATGTAAAAGCCTTCATTTTGTCACATATATATATATATATTTTACAGCACAGTGATTTATTTCTTAACATATTTCATCTTTTTTTTGAAAGTTGGGGTCAGAGCACAAGTTGGGGTCAGCTATGATGTAGCACCCCTGGAGCAGGAAGGGTTAAGGGTCTTTAGCAGTGATGGAATGAACCCAAGTCTTCCTAGTCTTTAGATTAACAACTTTAGGCTGGCGGTGGTGGGGCTTAAACCCAGGTCTTTCTGGTCTTCAGATCAACAACTCAGCGCCTTAACCATTTGAGCCACCACCGCACTCACAAATGCAGTCCTTCACTAGAAAAATTTATGCAGTCCACATTTGGGTAATTCGCAGGGGTCGCCACAACCAAAGTGCAATGGTTGAGCCTCGCTCTGGGCGAACCACCTTCTTGATCATGGTATTTCCCCTGCCAGTTAAGTATTTATATGTATCCTGGTGTTTTACCAGCAAATTAACGCCTAGATTATACTTATCCTGGATTTATTTCTCTTTACACTACTATCTTAACAACAAACTCATTTATTTATTCTGCATATTTTATTTATGCAAACAAAAATGTTATTTATTAATGTACTATAAGGTCGCTTTATTTTTTCTTTCTTTGTAACGTCAATCCAGTTTTATTTTTACCTTGCTGCAAATGCCATTTGCAACAACTACCGAGGCATAAAGTTGATGAGTTATACAATGAAGTTATGAGAAAGAATAGTGGAAGCTGGGTTAAGGAGGGAAGTAGGTATTTGTGACCAGCAGTATGGCTTTATGCCCAGAAAGCGCACTACAGATGCAATCTTTGCTTTGAGAATGCTGATGGAGAAGTACAGAGATGGTCGTGTTTTTGTAGACCTGGAGAAAGCACATGACAGGGTACCAAGAAAAGAGCTGTGGTATTGTATGAAGAAGTCAGGAATAGCAGAGAAGTATGTCAGGGTGGTGCAGGATATGTATGAGAGGAGCACGACAGTGGTGAGGTGTGCAGTAGGTCAGACAGAGGAGTTCAAAGTAGAGGTGGGACTGCATCAGGGATCAGCTCTGAGCCCCTTCTTGTTTGCTGACAGAAATCTCTTTGGACAATGATTATTGCAAATGACATTGTGATCTTTAGTGAGAGCAGGTGGGGGAAAACCTGAATAGGTGGAGGTTTGCTCTGGAGAGAGGAGGAATGAAAGTCAGTCGTAGCAAGACAGAGCACATGTGTTTGATTGAAAGGGAGAGAAGTGGAAGAGTGAGATTACAGGGTGAAGAGGTAAAGAAAGCAGAGTTTAAGTACTTGGGGGTCGACAGTCCAGAGCAATGGAGAATGTGTGAAAGAGGTTAAGAAGCGAGTACAGACAGGTTGGAATGGGTGGAGAAACTTGTCAGAAGTAATGTGTGACAGGAGAATATCAGCTAGAATCAAGGGGAAGGTGTACAAGACAGTGGTGGGACCAGCTATGATGTATGGTTTAGAGACAGTGGTGAGACCAGCTATAATGTATGGTTAGAGTTTGGTTAGAGACCAGTGGTTGAGTGAGACATCTATGAGTATGGTTTAGAGAGTGGTGAGACCAGCTATGATGTATGGTTTAGAGACAGTGGTGAGACCAGCTATGATGTATGGTTTAGAGACAGTGGTGAGACCAGCTATGATGTATGGTTTAGAGACAGTGGTGAGACATATGCTATGGTTTGATGCTATGATGTATGGTTTAGAGACAGTGGTGAGACTAGCTATGATGTATGGTTTAGAGACAGTGGTGAGACAGCTATGATGTATAGATTAGAGACAGTGGCGCTGAGGAAGAGACAGGTGGCAACGCTGGAAATAGCGGAACTCAAGATGGTGAGATTTTCTTTGGAAGGTTGGACAGGATTAGAAACGAGTTCATCAGGGGGACGGCTCATGTTAGATGTTTTGGGGAGAAAGTCAGGGAAGTCAAATTGAGGTGGTTTGGACATGTAGAGAGGAGGGATAGTGAATATATTGGTAGAAGGATATTGGAAATGAAGTTACCAGGCAAAAGGAAAGAGGAAGACCAAAAAGGAGGTATATGGATGCGATAAACAAGGATATGAAGTTAGTGTGTGTAAATGAAGAGGATGTAGAGAATGGGGTTAGGTGGAGACAGATAATTTGCTGTGGCGACCCCTAAAAGGGAATAGCCGAAAGGAGAAGAAAAACTTTTTGATTTCTAACATATAATTAGCTAAACTTCTACTAAACTAAACTTCTTTTGTGCTTTTATGCACATAATTACTGTGTAAAACTGTAGTTGCATATGTAAAGTTTTAAAAAGCCTTTAATGTTAATGAGGTTATGTTCTGTATGTTAATAAGGGTCTGATAATGTTTTTTTTGTGAAGGACTGATCTCAGACAGATGCTAAAACATCTGGATTTTGCTATAATAATTAAACCACTGGGTAATGGAAGAAAATGCAGCGTCCTGTAATTTTTTATATCAGTTATTGAGAAGTTTTAATTTCAGAACAGACATAATAAGATCTAACAATCACTATTTTTTCTGTTATACAGTTCACCATGCTGTATTTTCCCGGGTTGGTAAGGCAAAATAAGCTTCCGCTTTAAAAATTAGTCCCAAGGCAACTAGATTTGAGACTCTATTTAAGTTGTTGATGCAAGTATTTTGTTACACTGCCATCTATGGATCACCAAAATTGTCTTTCCACAATTTACCAGCATTGACATTGACTCCAGCACAGATAGACAGAGAAAAATAAAAATATATATGTTTATTAGAATTATAGATGGGTATGACAGTAAAGTTATCTCATTAAAATCTAAAAAGCTTGGGCTTTGAGCAAGGTTACTGAACGCATTCTCCCAGTCACGCATGTCAAAATCCAGGCCTTCTGTGCCAAAGCTTGTGTTTATTATGTTAAAACAATCATTAAGGTCGTCGAACACAGACTCGGATATGTCGGATATGCCAAAATCCAGGCTCTCTGTGCTGAAGTTGGTGGTCTTGTTGTGAGTCTGGTCCCCTGACTCCTGCCCGAAGAAGAAGCAGTCCTGATCTAAAAGATTAAACTCATCACAGTTCTGGAAAAAGTCATTGTTCAGGTCCATGGGCTGAGCCTGTGTGCCTGTGTAGTTGTGATCCAGAAAGGAGCTGTAAATGTAATGGAATTAAACTATTGTTATTAAAGAAATAAGTGTCAATCAATTGTAGCATTCATTTAAGTCATATTTTATATACATAAATTTGCCTTTGAAATGATTTAAATCCAATGTTTCACTTACTTGGCCTGGTTCGATGGCATCTCAGACATGCTGGATGGTGAAACAAATGGCAAATGAGATGGGGCACAAATGGTGTCACTAGGAGACAGAGCTTCTTGTGAGCATTGGTGGGAAGGGCCAGGTAAACTTTCAGTGGATTCCAGAGTTGGGGCAAACAGAGTGTCAGTATGAGACAGGGGTTTTTGTGAGCATAAGTGGGAAGGGCCTGGCAAGCTTTCTGTAGATTTATAAGGTGGGGCAAATAAAAACAGGGGTTTTGTGAGCATACGGGGAAAAAGCCAGGTAAATTGTCACTAGATTTTGACAGCAGTACAGGCATTGGTTCTCCTCCTGGTATGTCCATAACTAGATGACAGTTTGGCTGTGGAACGGGGCTCTTTGGTGAGGTTTCACTCTTTAAATTGCCTATAAACATACAGTAGATTTCAGTACAGTTTACAGTATAGCTAAATGCAATTTGACTTAACAGTATGATGAAGCTTAGACTTGACTAAAATATGAAATACTGTTTTACAGAAAGTTGTACTTAAATTATTAATGATAAAAGATTTAACTGAGGCCCATTATTGTGTGTATGAAGAATAAGAACGATGGGATTCTGTACCAGATTTCTGCAAGGTGGGAATTCTGGATGTTGCTCCAGGGACGCCTTCGGAGGCAGAATGCTGTTACTTCCTTGGATTGTAAACCCAGTCTGCATGAAAGAATATAAAGGTGTAATGAGTAATTTAGTAAGAGGAAACAAAGGTTTTAGGGTCAAACTCTTGTTTTTTTTTAATTTTTCTAAATGTCTGAAAACCCTATCCACCTCACCAGGAAATGTGTTGCTATGCTCATAGCAAAGCCTCTTTAAATAGGCGTAGTAAGGTGTCTTCTCTTCATGACTCAGTTTGCTCCACTCGATCCCGAGTTGCACAGTGATCTCTTTATTGGAGGCCTCCGGGTTTGCCTTGGAGAAGATAGGCTGGTGTTTCCTCGCCCAAACCAGGAAGGCATTCATGGGTCGTTTGATGTAACCCTTTTTATCTTTAAACATTTTTAATAAAAGGTTAGTATAGAAAGTATATTACTTTGGTATGTCATAATGTCTCTTTGTTTTTGTAGTTCTCTGCGTTTGACAGACTGTGGCCATATACTTATCGTTTTATAAAAGGTTTAACCCCCAGTACCAGAAAAATTGGTTTGGTTTGACATGGTAGTTTAAACTTAAAAGTTCTGGGCTTTACGATACTAATTTCATTATTATATCTATTTGTTTCTGATGTCTGATATGATATAGATTGACTGTTGCACTAAATAAGCATTTGAACATGATCTTAATTGTTTTGGCGTCGGGTTGATTCCATGGCAACGGAGTCAGAACGAAATGACGTCAAAGGGTGTTCATCAAAAGATTCCATATATGTAGAATATCATTTTATTTAAATATAAAGACAGACTAATTTTCTAAAATAAAACGAGAGCTGTTTCTAACTATATATTTCTAATATGTAAATTGTTTTCTAATATTTTTAATTAATTAAAAAAGTGCGCTCTTTATGTGATCCTCTGTAATAAAGAATTATTTACAAACATTTCCTTAAGAAATGAACAGTTATTTTAATAAACTTTACAGATGTGCAGGATTCCCAGCCGACGCAAAACGTTCCAACATCATCCGCTATTATTATTTAAAAGTTGTCTAAAGGTTAGGACAAAACGTTCTGAAAAATAATGTTCGTTAAACGTTCTCATAACGTTATTGTGCGTTCTTATATTAAATGAAAACGTTTATAGAACCGTGTTCTTTCAGTGTCTTTATAATGTTATCCTTTCTTGAGTTACGTTCTCAAATTTGTTTCGAGGAAATGTTTATTTAACACCATGAAAAAAGCGTAAAACAAATGTTTTACCAACGTTAAACAAAGCGAACATTTTTGGAACATCTCAAACCACCGTCTTAAAACCAAAAGTTAAAAACCTTCTTAGAAAATAAATTTGTAAGCAGGGGAATAAATAAATAAAGGAATAATGATGATGATAACAACAACTCTCGCACTCTTTAGCCGCTATGACTCTGGATGCGCTGATTGGCTGAGAGGAGACCGGCCTGAGATTCATCATCCCATGCGGCTTCATCTCAGCACTTACTGTGTTCAGTTTCTCAGGAACAGAAGCTTCAGAGCACCGAGGAAGATATTTAACATCGTTCTTTTGCCAAACGGAGAATAACATCTGCGGTTCGGAGTCAGTGCGCGCGCATCTTTGCACTCTCTCCCCGTCCTCCTGAGTTGGAAGTTCCTGCACGGGTTTCCTTTTTAAAGTGTCATGTTTGCCATTTGAGCTTCTGGTCTGATATGATATCGATCCACTGTTGCACTAAATAATCATTTAAAACTCAATTTTAATCGTTCTTTAACTAGTGGCGTCGGGTTGAAACCATGGCAACGGAGTCAGGACGAAATGACGTCAAAGGCTGTTCATCAAAAGATTCCATATATGTAGAATATCTTTTTTTGGATATTTCTATCATTTTTAAATATAAGGACTGATTTTTTAATATAAAATAAGAAAAATTTCTAACTATATATTTCTGAAATTTAGATATTTTTCTCTGAGATTTTAAATGAATTAAAAAGTGTCTTTAAACGATCTTGTATAATATTAGAAATATCTACAAAAATTTCGTTAAAAAAATGTTTTTTTATCAGATTTTTTTTCTTTTATGAAATTATTTTATAAAACTGTTATATAATAAATATACAGGTATTCGGGTTTCCCAGCTAACAGAAAACGTTCCCAAAACGTTCCTACAGCTAACGTTCTTTAACATTGTCCAACTATTGGTATGAAAAAAGGTCTAGGAATTCATTCTAAAGGCATTAATAATAGCTCATATATGAATATTTTGTGATATTAAAAGAAAATGTTTTTAGATCCATGTTCAATAAAGCACCCCCCCCCCAAAATTATGCATTTTAGTATCTTCTGGTCTTTTAGAAATATTTAATGTTGTTATTAATTATTCTTTATTGTTCTGTAAATAAACATATCATTAATGATTCATGTTATCTGTTTGGACTAATTACAACTAAAAACTGAGTTTAATTATCATGTTTAGAAGAGACAACGCAGTATTTTAGGTTATTGTAAGGGGGGGCTGTGATTACGTCATCTTTTAGGGAGAGCAGAGCGCTGTATGAGTGTGTTCTTATTTTTGTCAGTTCTCCAGGTTCTGTTAATACAGCTTTTATTTCTGTCAGGTCACCGTTTATACCGTTCTCCAGTGTGGGTTCTGTTAGTACAGCCTTTATTTCTGTCAGGTCACCGTTTATACCGTTCTCCAGTGTGGGTTCTGTTAGTACAGCCTTTATTTCTGTCAGGTCACCGTTTATACCGTTCTCCAGTGTGGGTTCTGTTAATACAGCTTTTATTTCTGTCAGGTCACCGTTTATACCGTTCTCCAGTGTGGGTTCTGTTAGTACAGCTCACCGTTTATTTCTGTCAGGTAGCCTGTCGTTCCCGTTTAGTACCGTTCTCCAGCGTTGGGTTTCTGTTAGTACAGCTTGTATTTCTGCAGTCACCGTTTATATACCGTTCTCCGTGTGGGTTCTGTTAGTACAGCTTGTTTTCTGTCAGGTCACCATTTATACCTGTTCTCCAGTGTGGGTTCTGTAGTATAGATTTATTTCTGTCAGTCACCATTTATACCGCGATCTCACAGTGGTTCTGTGGTTCTGTTAGTACAGCTTTATTTCTGTCAGGTCACCGTTTATACCGTTCTCCAGTGTGGGTTCTGTTAGTACAGCTTTATTTCTGTCATTTCACCGTTTTATACTTTTCTCCACGTGTGGGTTCTGTTAGTACAGCCTTTATTTCTGTCAGTTTCACCGTATATATACCGTTCTCCAGTGTGGGTTTTGTTAGTACAGCTTTTATTTCTGTCAGGTCAGGTCACCGTTTATATACGCTCTGCAGTGTGGTTTCTGTTAATACAGCTTTTATTTCTGTCAGTTCACCGTTTATAATCCCGTTCTCCAGTGTGGGTTCTGTTAGTTCAGCTTTTATTCTGAGGTCACGTTTATACGTCTCCAGTGTGGTTCTTAAATACAGCCTTTATTTCTGTCAGTCACCATTTATACCGTTCTCCAGTGTGGTTTTGTTAGTACAGCTTTTATTTTCTGTCAGGTCACCATTTTTTTTTTTTTTTTTGTGTTTATACCGTTCTCCAGTGTGGGTTCTGTTAGTACAATTTATTTCTGTCAGTTCACCGTTTATACCGTTTCCCAGGTGGGTTCTGTTAGTACAGCTTTTATTTTCTGTCAGTCACCATTTATACCCGTCTCCAGTGTGGGTTCTGTTAGTACAGCTTTATTTCTGTCAGTTCACGTCATTTATACCGTTCCCAGTGTGGGTTTTGTTAGTACAGCTTTTATTTCGTCAGTTCACCGTTTATACCGATCTCCAGTTGTGGGTTTCGTTAGTACATTTTATTTCTGTCAGTCATCACCGTTATACCGTCTCCAGTGTGGGTTCTATTAGTACAGCTTTTATTTCTGTCAGATCACCGTTTATACCGATTCTATTGCAGTGGTGGGTTCTGTTAGTACAGCTTTTTTCTGTCAGTCACCATTTGTTTTTTGTTGTTACCGTTCTCCAGTTGGGTTCTGTTTACAGGTGTATTCGTCAGGTCCACCATTTATACTGTCTCCAGTTTGGGTTCTGTAAATACACCTTTATTTCTGTCAGGTCACCATTTATACCGTTCTCCAGTGTGGGTTTGTTAGTACAGCTTTATTTCTGTCGGGTCACCGTTTATACCGTTCTCCAGTGTGGTTCTGTTAGTACAAGCTTTTCTGTCAGTTCACCGTTTTAACCGTTCTCCAGTGTGGGTCCTGTTAGTACAGCTTTTATTTCTGTCAGTTCACCATTTATCCGTCTCCAGTGTGGTCTGTTAGTACGCTTTATTTCTGTCGTTCACCATTTAACCGTTCTCCATGTGGGTTCTGTTAGTACAGCTTTATTTCTGTCATTCACCATTTTATACCGTTCTCCAGTGTGGGTTCTGTTAGTACAGCTTTCTTCTTTCCCGTTTTATAACCGTTCTCCGTGTGGGTTCTGTTAGTACGCTTTTATTTCGTCCAACCGTTTATACCGTCTGCAGTGGTTCTGTTCATACGCTTTTATTTCTGTCAGTTCACCGTTTATCCGTTCTCCGTGGGGTCTGTTAGTCGCTTTTATTCTGTCAGGTCACCGTTATACCGTTCTCCAGTGTGGGTTCTGTTAGTACACTTTTATTCTGCCAGTCACCGTTTATACTATTCCAAGTGTGGTTTTGTTAGTACAGCTTTTTTTCTTTCAGTTCCCGTTTATACGTTCTCCACTATGGGTCTGTTATCAGCTTTTATTTCTGCCAGTCACCGTTTAACTGTTCTCCAGCGTGGGTTTTGTTTAGTACACTTTTATTTCGGTCAGTTCACCGTTGATACGATCGGCAGTGTGGGTTCTTAATACGCTTTTATTTCTTCAGTCACCGTTAGACTCGTTCTCTTGTGGGTTCTGTTAGTTCAGCTTTTATTTCGTCAGGTCACCGTTTATACCGTCTCAGTGTGGGTCTTTCGGTACAGCTTTATTTCTGCCATGTCCCGTTTATACTATTCTCCAGTGTAGGTTGTGTTATACACTTTTATTTCTTTCATTTCACCATTTAACCGTTCTCCCTATGGGTTGTTTCGTACAGCTTTTATTTCTGCCAGTCACCGTTATACTGTTCTCCACGTGGTTTTTTATACAGCTTTTATGTCTGTCGGGTCACCTTTTACTGTTCTGCAGTGTGGGTTCTGTTAGTACAGCTTTTTCGGTCAGTCACCGTTTAATACCGTCTCCAGTGTGGGTTTCGGGTTAGTACAGATTTATTCTGTCAGGTCACCATTTACCGTTTCTGCATGTGGGTTCTGTAGTACACGCCTTTATTTCGTCAGTTCACCGTTCTACCGTTCGCCCTTTGGGTTCTGTAAATACAGCCTTATTTCTGTCCAGTCCAATTTATACCGTTCTCCAGTGTGGTTTTTGTTAGTACAGCTTTATTTCTTCAGTTCACCATTTATACCGTTCTCGTGTGGTTTCTTTAGTACACTTTAGTTCTGTCATTTCACCATTTATACCGTCTCCAGTGTGGGTCTGTTAGTACGCTTTTCTGTCAGTTCACCTCTTCTACTGTTCTCCAGTGTGGTTTGTTAGTACAGCTTTTTTTTCGTCATTCACCGTTTATACGATATGCATTGGGGTTCTGTTAGTTCAGCTTTTAGTTCTGTCAGTCACCGTTTATACTGTTTCTTCCCTTGTGGGTTCTATAGTACAGCTTTTTTTTCTGTCAGGTCCCGATTTTAAACCGTTCTCCATGTGGGTTCTGTTGTACAGCTTTATTTCTGCCAGTCACCTTTTAACTGTTCTCCAGTGTGGGTTCTGTTAGTTCAGCTTTTATTCTGTCAGCCACCGTTTAACTGTTCTCTCCCTCGGTGTGGGTTCTATTAGTACAGCTTTTTTTTCTTCTCTGTCAGGTCAACCGTTTATACGTTCTCTCTCCAGTGTGGTTCGGTTATTACCGCTTTTTCGTCAGTTCCAACCGTTTATAACCGTTCTCCAGTGGGTTCTGTTAGTACAGCTTTTCTGTCAGTTTCACCCCCGTTTTATACTGTTTCTCCAGTGGTTTCTGTTTAGTACAGCTTTTATTGCTTTCAGTTTCACCGTTTCTAAACCTTTCTCCAGTGGTGGGTTCTGTTAGTCCAAGCTTTATTTCTGTCTTCACACCGTTTATAATACGATCTCCGTGTGGGTTTTTCCTTAGTACAGCTTTTATTTCCTGTCATTTTCACACGCGTTTTATTATACGTTCGCCAGTTGGTTCTTTAGTACAGCTTTTATTTTCTGTCAGGGTCACCGTTTATAACCGTTCTCCAGTTGTGGGTTCTGTTAGTACAGACTTTTCTGGGTCCGTTCACCGTTATACCGTTCTCCCAGTGTGGTTCTGTTAGTACACCTTTTATTTCACTGTCAGTTCACCGTTTTATACCGTTCTCCAGTGTGGGTTCTGTTAGTACAGCTTGTTATTTCTGTCAGGTCACCATATTATCGGTTCTCCTTCCAGTTTTTGGGTTCTGTTTAGTATAGATTTTATTTCTGTCATCCCAATTTATACCGCTTCACTCCAGTGTGGTCTGTTAGACAAGATTTTAATTTCTCTGCAGTTCACCATTTAGAACCGCCCCTCCATTGGTTCTGGTAGTACAGGATTTTTAATTCTGTCAGTTTCACCATTTATACCGTTTTCCCCAAGGTGGTGGGTGGGGGGTTTGTTAGTACAGCTTTTATTCTGTCGGGTCACCGTTTAAACGGTCGCCCAGTGTGGTCCCTGTTAGTAAGCTTTTATTTCCTCAGTTTCACCATTATACCGTTCTCCAGTGGTGGTTTCCTGTTAGTCCAGCTTTATTTCTGTCAGTTCAACCTTTCTTATACCGGTCCTCCAGTGGTGGGGTTCTGTTATACAGCTTTTTTCTGTCAGTTCACCCCGGTTTTATACCGTTCTCCAGTTGTGGGTTTCGTTAGTACAAAGCTTTTATTTCTGTCGTTTCACCGTTTATTACCGATCTGCAGTGTGGGTTCTGTTAATACATCTTTTATTCTGTCATTTCACACCGTTTATACCGTTCTCCAGTGTGGGTTCTGTTAGTTCAGCTTTTATTTCTGTCAGGCCACCGTTTATAATTATATACTGGTCTCTGTGTGGGGTTTCTATTTAAAGCTTTTTTTTCTGTCGGTCCCCGTTTATACTGTCTCCAGTGGGGTCCTTTTAGTACAGCTTTATTTCTGTCAGTTTCACCGTTTTATAATTATACCGTTCTCCAGTGTGGTTCTGTTAGTACAGCTTGTATTTCTGTCCCAGGTCACCATTATCCTTTTCTCCAGTGTTGGTGTTCGTTAGTATAGATTTTATTTCTTCATGTCACCGTTTAGACCGTTCTCCACTGTGGGTCTGTTATTACGCCTTTATTTCTGTCAGTTCACCGTTTATAAAACCGATCCCAGTGTGGGTTCTGTTAGTAGAGATTTTATTTCTGTCAGGTTCAACCGTTATACCGTTCTCCAGTGTGGGTTTCTGTTAGTACAGCCTTATTTTTCTGCAGTTTCACCGTTATTAATACCGTTCTCCATTGTGTGGTTTCTGTTAAATACCGCCTTTATTTTCTGTCAGGGATCCCACCATTTATAACCGTTCTCCAGTTGTGGGTTTTGTTAGTACAAGCTTTTATTTCTGCAGGTCCACCGTTTATAACCTTCTCCAGTGTGGGTTCTGTTAGTACAGCTTTTCCTGGTCAGTTCACCGTTTATATATACCGTTCTCCCTCCAGTGTGGGTCCCTGTTAGTACGCTTTTATTTCGGTCAGTTCACCATTTATACCTTCTCCAGTGTGGGTTCTGTTAGTACAGCGTTATTCTGTCAGTTCACACCATTTATACCGTCTCTCATTGTGTGTTCTGTTAGTACAGCTTTTCTTTCATTTCCTCTTTATATACTGGTTCTCCATGTGGGTTTTGTTTAGTACAGCGTTTTATTTCTGTCAGTGTCACGTTTATAACCGATCTGCAGTGGTGGGTTTCTGTTAGTTTCAGCTTTTATTTCTGTCAGGTCACCGGTTTATACTGTTATCCCGTTTGGGTTCTATTTGTACACCGCTTTTTTTTCTGTCAGGGTGGGGGGAGATCAGTCACCGTTTATAATACCGTTCTCCCAGTGTGGGTTCCTGTTATACAGCTTTTATTTCTGCCAGGTCACCGTTGATACTGTTCTCACAAGTGTGGGTTCTGTTATTGTCAGCTTTTATTTCTGTCAGGTCACCGTTTATTACTGTTTCTCCGGTTTGGGTTCTATTAGTACAGCTTTTTTTTCTGTCAGGGTCCACCGTTATTATACCAGTCTCCAGGGTGGTTCGTTTAGTACAACAGCTTTCTGTCAATTCACCGTTTATACCGTTCTCCAGTGTGGGTTCTGTTAGTACAGCTTTTCTGTCAGGTCACCGTTTATACTGTTCTCCAGTGTGGTTCTGTTAGTACAGCTTTTCTTTCTGTCATTTCCCACACCGTTTCTAAACCGTCTCCAGTGTGGGTTCTGTTAGTACAGCTTTTATTTCTGTCAGGTCACCGTTTATACCGATCTCCAGTGTGGGTTCTGTTAGTACAGCTTTTATTTCTGTCAGTTCACACGTTTATCACCGTTCTCACCAGTGTGGGTTCTGTTGTAACAGCTTTTATTTCCTGTCAGGGGAGGTCACCGTTTATACCGTTCCCAGTGGTGGGTTCCATTAGTACAGTTTTTAATTTCGTCGTTCACCGGTTATACCGTCCCATTGTGGGTTTCGTTAGTACAGCTTTTCTTCGTCCGTTCACCGTTTATACCGATCTCCAGTGTGGGTTCTGTTAGTACAGCTTTTATTTCTGTCAGGTCACCGTTTATACCGATCTCCAGTGTGGGTTCCGTTAGTACAGCTTTTATTTCTGTTTTATTTCTTTACAGAAGAATGAATTATATCTGTAACTGATATTCTGCAACGTTTTCTAACTGTTTTTCTTCTGTTCTCTTTTACAGGTTCTGTTAAAGCTGCAGTGGAAATGTAAGTTCTGTAAATTTACATGTGACAAACGGGGTTAACTATATTAACTATTATAGAATAAAACATGGAAGTTACAGCAGAAACGTTCTCATTTCTTTCCATTTAGACACAGTGCACCTGTGTAAGATTCGCTCAAAAGCCCATAATACACGACTGTGTTTAACTGGGACTTATGTGATATTTCTGTACCCTGTACAGGAGGGGATTGGTTCGCTTCCCTGCATAATACACATATAAAAGTTAATTACAGAATCCAGTGTCCATATAAAGATCTTTTAGAAATTACAATGCGAATTTTTGGATGAACAGTCAGAACATTACAACGTTATCTGTTGAACATTATTTATGGTTATTTAATGTGAAATCTCATTTATGTGTTCTATTGGTAGGACTCTGATGATCAGTCATACCCCGCCTTGACCCTGGAACCCCTCCTTGTTGAGCAAGGTGTTTTGTGCCCATCTTCTCTTCACCTCAATCCAGCCTTATCTAAAATGATCATCGAGGGAGAAGTTGGGATGGAGGGCATCAAAGACTTCTCTTTGCTCTTATATATGTACTGCATCTTAACTACCCCGGAACAGTGAAGAACATGTTCTAATTCATTTAACAAATTCTCATCATGTTAGGCCACCGAATGGTTCTTCACTGCAGGATGTGCTTTAGAGTTTAGTCCTGTTCTGTTTTTGAAATTGCAAATTGTTGCTCTATTAGTGTGTAAACATGGCCACCTTAACCTTTAGTCCTGCCTCATTATTTACGCTTATATAATTCCAGTCATTTACATACATGGATATATACTGTGTTCCTATTGAACCAAACAATTCACAGTTAACAAGCAACAATTTGTTTATGCAAATAATGTACTTAAAAGTAATAAAAAATAATTTACAAATCATATTATTTTTTTTTAAACCTAATAGTATATCTCAAAAAAATGATGCGAACTTCAACTACTGATGCAAATTTGTTTTGTTTAGTCTGCTTCACAGACACAGTATTGGATTATATATTTTTGTATTTAAGTTTTTGTCCCTATAATTTAATTTTAGAATAATAATTTGCTTCTATACGCGCGCAACATTTGTACCCTTCCGCTTCAAAAAATAGTCCCAAATCGATTAGACAAAATTATCATTATTATAATTTTATTAAGAAGATACCTGAAATAATTCGATAATCCATCGATCGAGGTCTTAAGCATTTTTGAATGTCGTTCTGGATACAAGCTTCTGTCAAATTTCAAAAAGAATGAATAAAAATGAGCTTCCGTCTCGAAAAATAGTCCCAAAGCAACCAGGCTCTAATTAGGTTGATGACGTAGGTATTGTGTTACACTGCCATCTATTGACCACCTGGATCACAACCATTGCCTTTCCTCAATTCACCAGCATTTCCACTGATTTCAACAAAGGTAAACAGAAAAAATAAGAATAAATATGTCTGTTAGAATTGATGATGGTTATGACAGCATGCACATTAAAGCATTTCAAGCACTAGAAAAACACCTCTCTCATTAAAATCTCAGCAAGTTCTAGCAAAATCCAGGCTCTCTGCCTAAGTTGGTGGACTTGCTGTGGATCAGGGTTTCCCAGACTCTCGTTCGAAGAAGAAGCATCTCTGATCTAAAACATTAAACACATCACAGTTCTTGGACAACATCATTGTTCAGGTCCATCGGCTGAGCCTGTGTGTAGTTATGATCACACATGCAGCTGTTAACAGAATAAAACAGTGTGTTATAAAAGATTAAACAGAGAAGATTGAAGATAGAATTAATAATAGAGAAAATAAATGAATAGTAGCATTAAAATTGGTGAAATTGCATATTTTATCATGTGGGTGTTGCTGGAAACACAGATTTCTGTGAAATACTTGTGTGTTTCTGTATAAAGTAGTTTGGTTCTGGGTTAAGTTCTTGGACTGCTGATTGAAAAATCGCTGTTTAATTCCCACCACCACCAAGTTGCCACAGCAGGGCCCCTGATCAGGGCTCTAAATCCGTAGTTTATTAGTTGTATAAATGAAATAAGGTTGCTTTGGATAAGAACGCCTGCTAAATTCTGTAGATGAAATAAAACTGTCAGACAATTAGATTGTAAGAGTCTGAATGCTACAATAACTTTTTCCGGAGTGTGAAGCGTGTATGATGTTGTCCACAATGCTGTTGGCTGTATGTGGCCATCTGACGGTCACGTGACCTTTCCAGCATGTACCGCTGCCTTTTTGCCTAATGAAAGCTGGGAAAGACTCCAGCAGATACCCAGACACACTAATTTAAAAAAAAGGGCATAAAGACAATAGATGAATAGATGGATCCTAAAGCAACAGCATACAATAACATTTTAGACGACCATTTGCGTAAAATTATTTTTTTGTCAACATTTTAGGGGAGAATCACATAGTTAAAGGGTTCAGATACTTTGGGTATAAATCAGGATGCTGTGTATTAATAAACACCACATCAGTTTTATTCAATACAGGTGGAAAACCAAGTGGTGGGCAAATTTTCTTTAAATGTTACTATATTACAGTGATAGCTGTGTAAATGCCTCAAATGTCCACCAGAGGTCTCCAGTGGCTATAAAACACAGAGCATGGCTAGCATTTTTAGCAAGTAAAAGCCGTAAAGAATTAACTGTAATAAAGCGTTTCAGATGAAATCAGACAACTATTTATCCTATTTATATACAATTTATTTACTATTACAATATTAGCTTTAGGGGGCAGCATGGTGGCTTAGTGGTTAGCACTGTTGCCTCACAGCAAGAAGGCCCGGGTTCAATTCTGTGCTTGTGTGTGTTTACTCCGGGTTCTCTGGTTTCCTCCCACAGTCCAAAAACATGTATGTTAGATTGATTGGTGATTCTAAATTGTCCATAGGAGTGAGTGTGAGTGTCACTCTCCTGTGGCCCTGTGACAGACTGGCAACCTGTCCAGGGGGTCCCACCTCCTGTGACCTCGAATTGGGGAAAAAGCATGTATAGAAGATAAATGAATAAATAAATATTAGCTTTGTCATTCAAACAGTTCACAGTGATTTTTTTAACGGGGCATTTTTCCAAATGTGAGCTTTTTCAAAAAAGAGGTAGGTCTTTAATCGCCACTTGAAGACACAGTGTCATAGCTAGGAGGGGGCAAGGGGTGACATCTGTCCCCGGGCACAGCATCTGGGAGGTGCCGAATTGAGGTTACATAATTACAAATACATTTTTAGAATGAAATGTTTACCCCAATTATATCTTTAAAGAAGCCTTCTTGCCTTAATTATTTCTCATATCCTCATACCCTAAAAAAATATTCCCTGAAATGCAGGCTTCCATGTTCTAAAACATAAAAATTTTAGGAAAGTCCTCCTTATGGCTCACACCTTGTCACGAGGGAGCCAGGAGGGGGCGTGAAAAGTGACTTTGTCCTGGGCACTGAAAACCTTAGCTACACCTCTGTGAAGACAGCTAGTGATTTGTCCCTTCTGACATTAATGGAAAGTTTATTCTACCACCTCGGTGCCAGAAAGCCTTGTACCATTTTGAAAGATCATGTGCCTCGGTCAGAGGAAGATGACTATAAAGCAGATTGAGCAGCAGGTACAAGACAAAGACATAAAGAGGGACAAGGTGGACACACACAGGCTTGTTTATGCACCTTAGCACACAGAGATTTACTGCTCGTGGGCAGTCTGAATAGTTTTAGAATCCCTGCTTTACTGTATAACAAATGAAGGAAAGGAAACCAAACAAGTTTAAAACGAATTTGGATCTACGATATCGTGGTGCGATCATGTGATCAGAATTTCTCTTTTTGGAAATAAAAGGCAGCTCTAAACATTTATATCATATCTTCATAGACCAATTCCAACAGAGTTTATTATAATATTTCACGTTACTGGTGCTGTCATGCTTGCGTCATTCTTTTACACCTCAGTTCTCTTTATAAAATAAACAGAATGCAGTGATATAAAGAGACAATAAGGAGTAGAACACAGTAGATTTGCATGTACAGCAAATACAAATCGAATACGTCCTCGAGGTCATAGTACATAAAACGGGATCGCGTATAAGTAATAACACATACAAGCAATCTAAAATACATCCATAAATCTAGAAAATTAAGACTAGTTTTTTTAAAGAAGAATAAAATGACTGTTTTGGAAAAAGTTCATGTGTATCTGTGTCATGTGACACTCTGCAGTGGCTGAGCGGCTTCATGTTTGTACAGTATAAATGCAGCACCCCAAATTCATTCATCTTCTTTACACTATACTTCTTATTCCCTAATTCGGGGTCACAAGGATCTGCTGGAGTCTATCCCAGCCGTCTCTGAAAGGGAGAAAGGCAGGAGGGGGACACCCTGGATAGGTTGCCAGTACATCACAGTCACACTCACTCCTATAGACAATTTATGATAACCAATCAATTTAGATGCATGTTTTTGGATTGTAGGAGGAAACCGGAGTACCGGAGTAAACCTACAAAAACACAGGAAGAACAGGCAAACTGCACACAGAAAGACCACAAGAATCGAACCCAGTCCTTCTTGCTGTAAGACAACAGTGCTAAGGAATTGAGACAGTGGTAGAAGGTGTGATTCTTCTTTTACTTCACCTAAATAAACAGGTGTGTGTGTGTGTGTGTGACTCATAGAAGAGATGGCACCTGTGTGCACTATGGAAAGAAAGCACGCTGTTGAGGGCAGGTGGTTTTTAGTGTAATGGCTGATGAGTGCACACACATGCAGAACATTATGTATGTGTGAGATTTGTATCAGCTTATGTATGTAGTGTTTTTCCATATGTATCTGTGTGTGCATATGTTAATGCATATTTAACAGTATGTGCGTCAGCAAGGCTGGCATCTGTACCTACCTGCCTGAGAATATGCGTGTGTTGTGTGTTAAAGAGAGAGAGCGTGAGAGAGAGAGAGTGAGAGAGTGAGATTAGTACGTGTGTGAGCACGCGCATGTTCATCTCTACCGCACATGCTCAGATGCAGAGGCTTTCCCTGGCCTGCGCCAGAGAGAGAGAGAGAGAGAGAGAGAGAGAGAGAGAGAGAGAGAGAGCCGGAGAGAGAGAGCTATAGAGAGAGTAGAGAGAGAGAGAGAGAGAGAGAGAGAGAGAGAGAGAGATAGAGAGAGAGAGAGAGAGAGAGAGAGAGAGAGAGAGAGAGAGAGAGAGAGAGAGAGAGAGAGAGAGAGAGAGAGAGAGAGAGAGAGAGAGAGAGAGAGAGAGAGAGAGAGAGAGAGAGAGAGGCGCAGGAGGAGGAGGAGGAGGCTCGGCTCGCTGCTGCTGCATCCTTTGGAGGATAAGAGCGATTAGGAGAAAAGAGAAGCGAGGAGACGAGAAAAGAGAAGACGCCGCGAAGAAAGCGGAGCGGTGCTCAGGTACGGCATTACCGTGCGCGCCCTGCACCGTTTGCACACCGCGTTCAGATTGTTCAGAACACCGCGCTGAGCTCGTGCGTTTCAATTGATTTGTGTCGAATGATTGTAAATCTGTCCACCTGACGGAATAACGGGCATCGAACAGCAGTAACGAGCTCCCAGAAAGCGTGCGCGTTCCACTGTTCCGCTTGCGGAACGAGCGATTGCACTGTCAATGCGACTCACAGCAGCTGCGCGTAAAACGACCCGGCATGCCTTGCTGACTAAATTCGGGCAAATACAGTCTGTGTGATGTTCTGCTTAACTGGATTATTATTAGAAATATTAATTTAGGAAGTATTTTAGCGTCACTGTATGGATGAAAGTTGCATATAAAGATGCATTAAATCTATAATATAAGTGTTTGCTGTACATTTGCTGAATATTTTTATCCATCATTCCATATTGTTGTATTATGTGTGTGTGTGTGTGTGTGTGTGTGTGTTGTGTTTATGTATATCAGATGTAATGGTATTTTTTCCTATAGGAGCTGTACTAACTACATACTTAAATTAATTTATCTAAAAGAACGCAGAGAGATGCAGTTATTGTGCCATGCATTTGCACTAAAATGCTAAAGAATCCTTAAATCTATAATCTTAGGGATTTTTGGAAGCTTATGTTGTGTTGCACATCCTGTAAGTTGAGAAGAAATTAATAGCCAGTGCAGAAGCTGGTTTCTAGTTTCCTCTCAGATTCAGAAGTGGTGGACCAAAGCAGGAGCTACAGTGGATGGCCCGACGCCACCACACCCCACTGTTATCCCACCCCATCATGCAGTACTGTCTGCAGTGCCAGATACGGGATACCCTCAAAAAAAAGAGAGAGAGTAAGGAGAGGGGAGAAGTAGAGGGGGTTCTACTGAACCCGTTGGGCAGCCAACTAGTCCATCTGTCTCTTTTTGTCTCTGTTGGTTGCCCGTATTCTCTCTGCAGCTCTTATCATCCAGGACGTCTGAGAAGTATTTGCCACCTACAATACCCTTTACTCACTTCCTTTATACAAGCAGGGTATTAAATTACATCCATTAACCAGTCTTCTTGTGAAGGTTTATGAGAATGCTGACCATGATGAATTGTCAGTTGAGGCGTTAGACAAATGCTTTACTGCATGTTAGCTTGAATATTATAGCTACATTAAAATGCATTCACAGCTATTTGTCATAAGCTTTCATTAGACTGGCATTAAGAACTGCTAACACAAATGATAACTTAAAACACTAAGTGTGATATCTGACTTTTTTTTATACATACTGTGGACCCAATAGTGGAGGAATGACTTAGTTTTAAGACATGGAAAGTGTAGTGTGGGTTAAACATCTAAGTGGTTCTAGAGGAGGTCCAAGGTGAGAACAAAACTGGACCAGACTGTGTCCCCCATCTATAGGACATGTTTTGTATCAAAAATAAAACATAAAACTGGTTCCTATAGTAGCTAGCGTGATACTATCTAGGATTTTTTTTTATCTGAAAAAAAAATGCCCTCACAGCAAGAAGGTCCCGGGTTCGATTTCCCTGCAGTCTTTCTGTGTGGAGTTTGCATGTTCTACCTGGGCTTGTGTGTGTTTACTTTGGGTTCTCCGGTTTCCTTCCACAGTCCAAAAACATGTATGTTAGATTGATTGATTGAGGGTGAGTTTATGTGGCCCTGTGATGGACTGCCAACCTGTCCAGGGTGTCCCCCTCCTGCCTTTCACCCTTTTAGAGACGGCTGGGATAGACTCCAGCAGATCCCTGTGACCCCGAATTAGAGAATAAGCGGGTATAGAAGATGAATGAATGAATGAAAAAAAGCGCTTAAGTAATAAAAATCATTCACCATACTGTCAGGAGAAAACCTAGCAATGTTACATCTTAGTTTTAGTGAGGGTTTTGTTTTCAGACAAAAAAATTAGCCTTAAGATGTAGAAGTAAAAGTAGAAGAACTATTAAAGGCACATTTTGAAAAAAATGTATGTGGGGTTCTTGATTGATTCTAACAAACATTGTCCTTAATAACGTCAGGAGATCATCAGAAGTTTAAATATTTATAATGTCACACCTGTCCATGCTCTGGAATGTAACATCACCTCCATGTGCCAATCACTAGCTAATCAGGGTGTCTGTAAGCTTATGCATGCAGAAGAGGCTGGGTCGCAGTTGCCTTTGACTGAGTAATGTTCTTTAGAGGAAGAACATGGTACCAGTTACCCTCCCTGGCTGGTAGTAATTGTATCACAGTAGAGACCCTTAAATTATATATAAAAGTACACTGCATTTATGTTTTTAAGCAAATTATACTCATTCAACATACAAAAGAGGTGGTTTGGCCATTTATTTTAAAAATACAGGTGATTTTAGGCAATTTTAATCCAAGCATGAGCTGCATTTTCACATTTACAGCATTTGGCAGACGCCCTTATTCAGAGCCACTTACATACATCTCTTATCTTTTATACAACTAAGCAATTGGGGCTTAAGGGTCTTGCTCAGGAGTGGTGGCTTGGTGGTGCTGGAAAACAAACACCGGTCTTTCTTTTATCAGTCCAACACCTTACAGTCGTACAGTAACTCTGCACTTTCACACATCCTTGCTTTATCTAGTCAGGTGTGACAGTACTCTGTAAACGCTCTGCCCTGGGGAAGGACAATGAGTAAACCTCTGAGTTACAGAAGAACGATGATGATTCTGGAGGAAAAAAATAAGTAGTTAGTATTAAAATGTTTCAAGAGATTCCTTGTACCAGTAAAATAGGTAAAAAATATCTCAAAATAAATCATCTTAAAAAAAACCTAATCTATTAACAATTTTTAAATGATTTTAGTAGAAAAAACTACTCAGTATTACAGATAGTAAGTGGATGAGGAATGAAGGAAAAGTGTTGACAACTTGAATATAAAACAATATTTAATATATAAAATATATTACTATGTTCTGGATGAATTTTAAGATATTTTTGCACACAGAAGAACTGAGAACAGACAATATCACCCCTGCTATGCTATTGTAAGCACTCTGTCTGTCTGGCTGGGTGCTTTGCTCTTCCGGGCCACCGGGAAAACAACAAAGATACTTTTTTTTTTATGTTCTAGTCCATGTGTGGACTAAATACAAAAATACATGTTTTTTTAATGTCTTGTCATGTGTTTCCCCGTCTTTGTGTAATGTCTTCATTGGTTTATTTTGGTCATGTGTTTCTTACTTTACTTGTCTTGCTTTGTTGTTTGTCACAGTCGATATCAGGCTGATGCGTTTATGCTTCAGGTTCACGGTGATGCTTCAGGTCCGCGTTAATGTTTCTTGTTTACGTCGATGCTTCAGGTTCACGTTGATGCTTCACGTTGATGCTTCACGTTGATGCTTCAGGTTCACGTTGATGCTTCAGGTTCACGTTGATGCTTCAGGTTCACGTTGATGCTTCAGGTTCACGTTAATGTTTCAGGTTCACGTTGATGTTTTAGGTTCATGTTAATGCTTCAGTTAATGTTCACATGTTGATGCTTCATGTTAATGCTTCAGGTTTATGTTGATGCTTCAGGTCCGCGTTGATGCTTCAGGTCCGCATTGATGCTTCAGGTTCGTGTTAATGCTTTTAGGTCCACGTAATAATGCTTAACGTTGATGCTTCAAGTTCACATTAATGCTTCAGGTTCACGTTGATGCTTCAGGTTCACGTTAAAGTTTCAGGTTCACTTTGATGTTTTAGGGTCATGTTAATGCTTCAGGTTTATGTTGATGCTTCAGGTCCGCGTTGATGCTTCAGGTCCGCGTTGATGCTTCAGGTCCGCATTGATGCTTCAGGTTCACGTGGTGCTTTGAGTCGCGTTAATGCTTTAGGTTCACGTTGATGCTTCAGGTTCGCGTTAATGCTTCAGGTTCACGTTGATGCTTCAGGCTCGCGTTGATGCTTCAGGTTCACTTTGTTTTCACCCAAATAAGGATGGGTTCTCTGTTGAGTCTGGTTCCTCTCAAGGTTTCTTTCTATTTCCATCTCAGGGAGTTTTTCCTTGCCACCGTCGCCCCCGGCTTGCTCATCAGGGACAAACTGATTTCTGTCTCATTTTATCTCACAATTTTTTCGATTGTGTAAAGCTGCTTTGTGACAATCACCATTGTAAAAAGCGCCAAACAAATCAAATTGAATTGATTTGAATTGAACTTTGATGCTTCAGGTTCGTGTTAATGCTTCAGGTTCGCGTTAATGCTTTAGGTTTACGTTGATGCTTCAGTTTCACGTTGATGCTTTATGTTCCTGTGTTTTTTAAGTTCTTTTCTTTGTTTTATTATTTCAATAAAAAACCTCCAACCTCATCTTACGACTCGTGACGGCTATGACGATATGCCCACATTAAGTACAGAACTGATTATGCATACGGACAATTAAACCGAGGAAAAATTAGCTAGAGACTTAGAGAGTAATTCACACATTACTTCTACTCTGATGTGTAATTAAAACTGTGTGCAAAATCATCAGTGTCTGATCCCATCCTGTCTTTTCCGAGACGTAATCTTTTAGGTCTGGAATTTGTAATCTAGGCCAATATTGTCCTGGGTGCATTTGTCCATATTTAATACATTTTATGAGAAGATTCTCAATTGATTCATGAGGCACTATAAAATCGAGCAGTCAGGGTTGATTTTACGCAGTCAGGATTGATTTTAAGGATCGGCTCAGTGTTCGTTTTAGTCCGATTTAGTCCGTTTTAGTCCGATTTAGTATCATATCAGGAAAAATAGGATCGATGCCTTGCAGTGCCAACATAAACATCTACCTTATAGTAAAATATCCAGTTTTGAAGCAACATGTTAAAGCGTGTGAGTAAAATCTTCAGCTTTAGTGCTTCCTGGGGATGTAGCCTGAGGGATGAAGGAAGAGAGAGACTTAGGGAGAGAAAGGTAGAGTGTAAGTGTGAAACAATCTTGCTGTCACAAGGCAGTGATGAGATAAACCCCAGCACCATATGCCATTCTAGCTCCCGAGGCACGACTGCTGTGTTTTTCGTTTCTCTAATCAAAGAAAAATGGAAATCAGCATTGACCTACTGCACCTCTTCCTGCTAAGCACTCACAGTGAATTAGCTGTAATGAATTGTTCTTATTTTCACCACAGCACTTTTACATGCTAGATTCTGATTGGGCCGTTAATTGATTTTGTGTGGGAATGTACATTTTGAGGTCACCTGTCATGTTTAAGACATTTACATGATAATGAAGATGATCAAATCAGTGGGATTACACACTCCGAGGTCACGGTAAGATCCATCGATCCATCTTGTCCTTAAGATATTTCCATGATTATTAATTAGTGCTGTGTAAAAATTTACATCCAGCTAACTATCACAAGACTTTGTTCCCATGATAGTGGATAGTATCGACTATTCCAACCTTCATACATATTTACGTTAATGTTAATATAGAATTAAAACCCTCTGTGCCTATAAAAGACTTCCTCCTCCGTTCCTGTAGCCGACATATACGGCCATTGTTTCAGAAGCAAACATTAGGGTGTCTCTGGCTTTGTATTTGTTGTGTTTTTGGTTATCTCTTTAACATTTTTTGAAGTATAGCAATGTATTGCAATATATCGTAATATATTGTATCATAAACTACTGTATATATCGTGAGCTACTGTATGTTTCATGAGCTATGTATCGTATTGTGAGGCACTTGCAAATACACAGTCCCAAAGGTAATAGTGATCTAATCAGTTGGGGGTCAGGAATATTGAGGGTAGCTGACAGATAGAAGCCCCATTTTGATGTTTATAAGTGTCACCTCGAAGGTTTTTGTATTTATGGACTGGCAGATGTCTATCATACTGTAATGTATGTGTCTGTTTACTTGGAATTTGATGACTGCAGCGCCATGATTTACCTGCTGAATTTACTACAGAGTCCCTTCGTCTTCATGGTGGAAATCCAACAGATGATTTACTGCTTTGTATTAATCCACTTGTTGCAGTAAACAGATGGGTATATTTCGACTTGTCCACTTATTGTCTAATTGGGTCCCAGACCACCTCCTGAGGTGGTTTGAGCGATCAGATTCATATCCGTCTTGAATGCATGTCAGAGGGCATTTACACCTGGCCTTTTCATGATCGCATGATAGCTATTCCATCAGAAAAAAACGCTTTAAGTGACCAGGTGTGAACACGTACAATAGGAGTGCTGAACCTGATGATGCAATCAAATAAAAACCACCTGCTTTTTATGAGGCTCCACGAATTGACTCTGTTACATAATTTTCACCTACTTACTTTTGGTGAAATACAATTCTGTTTCTCATCCATGGTCCAGCAAGAAATGATGGTCAATACTTAAA